>JAODXP020005379.1:0-49286 GCA_027497455.2 Sardinella longiceps | reverse complement strand
GGTATAGCAAAGTATGTTACATGAGTTAAGTACTAGTCTATATTTAGGATCAGCTACATTTCATAATAATACATTTAATATGACAAACTATAAAAATAAAAGCAAAGCGTTAAAATTAGGAAAGATATTCAGGTAAGGTATAAGAAGGTCATGGGCAAGACGGGCTTAAGTGTACCTCCCATCAAGCCACTAAAAAATGGTCTGATAGGTTGGATATATACTTAAATATTTCCCTGCCACTTTCTTCAGACATCCCGAAAGCCCCCTCTCAGAGTACAGGAATGAGAGAAGGGGGAGGACAAACGTCTATTGGGTTTGATAGACAAATCATATGCTTATGATTTTTTTTATATTGTTTTTCTGGCCTATTGCGTTCCACAGGTGATTAACAAATTTTAGTGTAGTGTATGTCGACAATAGCCATGTTGTGTATGGTGTAAATTGAGGTCATTTTAAGCAATATAAAGTATTCCAGAAAGGCATCACATCACCCACCTTTAGCATAGGCGGGAACTCTGAACATACAGTACCCTAGTGATAGTAAATTTATTTCCTCAGTACATACGTCTAGCTATCAGCCATAGGGAACCACTGTATTCAGACATTGCCTGTGTCTATCCTATTATGTGGACAGGGAGTTGGGCTTAGCGTTGTTTGAATCGGCTTGATCGTTGCTTGGATTGGTCGTATTTATAGCCATACAAAACGCCTTCTATGGCTCTGGCATAGTGCTATCCTATTGCATGCAGTTTGAAAGCTCATGGCCAGACAATACATTTTATGAATAGTCAGGCTTGTCAGGCTACAAGAGGTATTTTGATCTGTCTGTTAATCCTGCCTTATGTTAGTTGGAATGATATGAAATTGACCACGCTGAGATGCATAACATAAGACCTCATAGCTCACTGGTAGATCCTGACACCAGGTCAGTCAGCCTGAAGCAGCCAGATTTCAGTCGAGGCCCCAGCCATGCTCTGCCTGCAAACCAGTCTCAGGGAATCTAAAATCCAAGTTACTTTGGTGCCAGTCAGCGACTCAAATTGTCAATGGAAAGCCAGACCATTATTAACCTAATTTGCCAGGTTATTAGCTTTGGAGCTAGACTGTATACTGCAATATTTAGTCCTTCTGTCTCACCAGGGGTAACCAATTTTGAGCTATGCTGTTGGCAATCAAACCATTCTGCTGGCAGGGATATGACTCCTGTCACATTCCCTAGTGGCCCTGCTATACTGTTAAGCGACCTTGAGCATCATGAAAGGCACTATATTAAAGCGAAGTTGTTGTTATTATTATTATTATTATTATTATTATTATTATTATTATTATTATTATTACCATACAGCACTAGGGTGTCCACAGCCCAAAGCCCAAGCCTATCAGATATTCAGCACTAGGGTTTCTACTGCCCAAAGCCCCGCTATCAGTTATTCAGCACTAGGGTATCCATTACCCAAATCCCAGCCTATCAGCTGTCCAGCACTAGTGGTGTCCAAAACCCAAGCCAATGAGCTATGTAGCACTAGAGTGTTCACTGCCCAGAGCCCAAGTCCATAAGCTATCCAGCACTAGGGTGTCCACAGCCCAAAGCTCAAGCCTATCAGTTATCCAACACTAGGGTTTCCACTGCCCAAAGCCAAGGCTATCAGCTATTCAGGACTAGGGTGTCCACTACCCAAAGCCAAGCCTATCACCTATCCAGCAATAGAGTGTCACGCTGCCCAGAGCACAAGTTAATAAGCTATCCAGCACTAGGGTGTCCACTGTCCAAGCCCAAGCCTATCAGCAAGAAAGCACTAGGGTTTCTACTGCCCAAAACCCAAGCCTATCAGCTATCCCCGGCACTAGGGTTTCCATTGCCCAAAGCCCAAGCAGCTATCCAGCACACTGCCCAAAACCCAAGCCTATCAGATGGCAGGGACTAGGGTTCCCACTGTCCAAAGGCCAATCAGCTAGCCAGCAGTAGGGTGTCCACTATTCAAAGCCCAGGCCTAGCAGCTATTCCAGCACTAAGGTGTCCACTGCCAAAGCCCAAGTCTATCAGCTATGCCCAGCGCAAGGCATCTCCACTGCCTAAAGCCCAGGCCTGTCAGTCATCCAGCACTACAGGGTGTCCAATGTCCAAAGGCCAAATCTATCAGCTATCCCCAGCACAAGGGTGCCCTGCACACAGCCCAGGCCTATCGGTTATCTCCAGCACTATAGGGTGTCCACTGCACGAAAGCCCAAGTCTATCAGCTATCCCCAGCACTAGGGTGTCCACTGCCAAAATTCTAACCCAGCACCTCATCTACTTTGGAGACCAATGCTGAGTGGTCAACAAAGGATGAGTGGATGTCTGAAGGTGACTGAGTGTGACTGGTCATTGAAAAGAGTGGCAGACTGATGACCATGGCAGATGGTGGATCAAGGGCCAGGAGATGTGGGCCATAAATGTGGAGAAAAGGCCTATGTGATGTACAGTACACAGTGCATACAAAGTAGCCTACTGCATTTTTACAGACATGCAATATTTTATGCACAAATATTAAAGTAGTCTAGTAATGGACTGATGTAATTAGGTGGTTTTAAATCCAACTTGCAATGCTTGTTTAAGCTATGTGAATAACAATTTCTATGGATGGAAACACTATAACTATTTCTATGGATGGATCTGCCCTCTGATGCAAATATAATCTAATTTGCTTAAGTGGTGTTTGATATTTAATGCAAACATGAAATGTGGATGGAAGTTGGATGGAAAACTGCTTCTTGTCATACTATAGACCTACCATACTATTCCACATCCCTGCCCCCATACTTGATGACCCCTGTTTTATAATAAAAAGGCGTTATATGATATAATTTATGAACATATCCTAAATGCAGAGCAGTACTTTACTTTGCTGTAATTTTCTTTGCCAATTTGTGAACATTCTTCTTAGCACTGACCGTGGACATGACTGGAGACTTGATTATGGATTCAGCACAACCCCACCAATGATTGGATATATCTATCAAACCCAGCTGGCATTTGTCCCTCCCCCTCCTCTGATGTACAGGAACAAATATTTAAATCTACATCCAGTCTTGTCAAGTACTTTAGACTTACCCTGGCGGTGGCAAATTGATATGCTCAACAGGTGCGTCTAGCTATCAGCCATAGGGAACCATTGTATCAGAAATTGGCAGTGTCTATCCAATCATATGGATAGGGAGTCATTGGGTGGGCTTAGTGTTGTTTGGTCAGATTGGTTGTAGCTAGAGCCATACAGAAGAGCTTTCTGGCTTTGGTCAGCAGCCGGTCATAGCACTTTCCTATTGAATGCGGCATTTTGAAAAGATTCCGCCTCTAGGCTCTATCCATCATGGTCAGACTATACATTCTATGTTGTATTCTGGCTTGTTTGGCTATTGTCAGACCAAAATGGTTTGATTGGGAGAGTGCGCTTAAGCATGTCCTGCCCACGATCTAATGTCTTTGAATTTCAATTTTTGTCTCCATATTTTGTCATATGAAATATATTATTATGAAATGTAGCTGATCCTAAATATAGACTAGTACTTAACTCATGTAACTTACTTTGCTATACCAATGAAATTGTCAACAGCCTTGTCAGCACTGACCATCATTTTCCTTAATTTGGGACGCCTCATACATTGAGGAAGGCAGCACCCTGATTGTACATGGTACATTTACATATTGGGTATTGCTGGATTCAGCACAACCTCACCTTTCCAACAAGCCATACCATGTGTTTCTATGACATTCCCTGCCAAAGCAAACACAAACTAAACAAAAACATTCTGCAAAGGTGTCCAATTTTTTCCATGTCCGCCTATTTTAGGTTTGTGTTCTTAGGGCTCTAAACATGGCATACTTCAAGATATTCACACACAGATTTTTCTAGAAGGTACAGCAACCTCTTGGCTACATACATGCCAAGTTTCAAAGGTCTCAGAGCTTGTATTAAGATTCTGTATCAGTTTATATGTCTTAAGTCCCATTCGGCAAGGGTCCATTTTGTTCTTTCTTAGCTATGGGGTGTATGACAATATCTATGAATTTAACCATCTTTGCAGCAAAATATTTTTGTCCAGGAATCCATTTCACATATGGGAGACCTTAAAGATGATGAAAAACATGGTTGGGTTTTGTTCTACCACGGGTAGGGGTATCTCGAAAACTAAAGCACTTTTTGATGGTTTGTCACTAGACTATTGTGATTAGATGTCGCCAACAGCGTCATCCAATAAAATTCCCTATGGCTTGCTACTAGACGTACAGGCTGAGCTAATTAATTTGCCGCCGCTAGGGTACGTATAGATTTCTAGGCTAGGGTTTTCCCATCATGGACATCAATCGTGCTCCTGTTAAAGATTTTCATTCAGTCGAATTGAGATCAAAATCATATTTTGGCCGGCCTATTATCTATATGTTTGGGAAAAAGCCTTTGCAAAGGGCTCCATACTGTAGTTGCAAATGAAGAACGTGTGTACAATTAAAAAAAAATAATAATAATTTTGCTTTGAGCTACCCAAAAAAAAAAAAAACAGAAAACATCATTGTTATAATCTTCAAGCATGTTCATAACTGTTTCCATTGAACTCACATTAGTCTAACCCCAGCCTAAAGTCATACTTTGTTGTAAAACACCATCAAATAAACAACAAACAGTAAACAGTTAACTGCAAGCAATATCCATAATTCTGTGATTGTTCTTTGATGAAATCTGTGAGGCTATTTCATGGAATAGTAAGCCAATAAGTAGCCAAAAGAAGGAGTTTTTCCCTTGCCCCTGCTACTCATGGGTGCTCCTCATCTGTAAAGCGCCACAGGACAATCGTAGGCCTATTGTATTTGGTGCTATGCAACTACAATTAGGTCTGTAGTCTGTGGACTGATGGTCAGTAGTAACATGGTTTGTAAATTGCTAACAGTCCTGAGGTAATTCATACAGACAAATCTGTAGAGAACACACCTATTTGAACTACTGTATTTCATAGATCCTGAATCGAACAGATCCAAGGTGAATTTGCATTAGATGTTCCCTTCACTGTAGTGTCTTAATGGGAATGAGCAACATCCTTCCTGATCCATGAAGATATAAATGTGGACAGAAGACAGCTTTTGTGCATTCTCACCCTGTGCTTTTCTCTGCATCATGGACCACACCTATGAAAATCCCACTGTGATTGAGACCAAGACAAACACAGGTATGGAACTATTACGATTTACATCTGACGTTTATGTGGTATTACTGGCTGTGCAAATGAAATCAGACGATCAGATCAGCCATGGAACGCTATCAAAAACAGATCTGAAAACCACAATGCTACAACTCAGTGTGCCGTAAGTTTCCAAAATCTCAACTTTGCACAGTTTTCAACAGAGATGGAAAAACTACAGAAAAATTATAACTAAGTGAAAGTATATTTACTTTGCATAAATTCTACAAAGTAAAAGTAAAAGTATAGCCATAAAAAAATCGACTGAAGTAAAAGTAAAAATCCCAAGAATTAATTAACACAAACCACAATCAAACTTGTCATGAATGAATGAATGAATGTTTATTAGACTCATTGGTCAATGATATCCATAGCAGTTTCAGCTGATAGTTACAAGAGAAAAGCTAAAGTAAAACTAATAAAACTTACCTACCTGTCTGCAGTATAATACACCAGTGTTATTTACATGTCAGGCAACAGTCACATGGCATGACTGAGACAGCACTTCCATTGGCCTACATGCCAGTTACAACTAAGTGTGTACAAGATGTTTTGTTTGTTAGTTAAGAAATGTATTCGTCATGCCCTAGAGTTGTAGCCTAGGTAGCAAACGAATGTCATTCTGACCCAGCAACCAACCCAGATATCAGTGACAGTGATCAGCCCAGCCATCTCATCTTGCTCTTCTTATTTGGCGATTTGTTAATTTTGACATCAAGAGAGTGCTAGAATAAGATAGCTGACTTGCTTTGAGATTTGCTTTGAGATTTTATGCATTGATATTGGAGGCTAACTTGGCTAGACTCAAATCAGGGCTCTCAAGTTATGAAGTTTGGTGGGAGTGAGATTTTATTTTATTTTTTATTTTATTTTATTTAATTTATTATTTTTATTTTTATTTATTTTATTTTATTTTATTTTATTTTATTTTATTTTATTTTATTTTATTTTATTTTTTTTTGGGGGGGGGGGTGTCAATCAGTAAAGCTAAGCATTCAGCTTGTGATCAACAAATGGTGATTAAACATTACAGTATTACAAATGTTTTCATAAATAGGCGAGTGTATTAAAATATAATCCTGTTTGTACCAGGCCCCTGGAATCATCCTGACATCCCCCCACTGGGCAAGACACAATACGCTCATGAAAATAATGCAAATAAACAGTAATCATCTGTGTACATTCAAGAAACATAGTTTGAACAACACAAAAACTGTGGCTTGACCATTAGGTGGGAATGCAAATTTAGTGCCTGGCTAAAGGTTTTGGTTTGGCTACTTCCAGTAAGTCTACATTTTTTTTTTTTATTGTAGAGCATTCACCCTTTTTAAAATTCATAACAGCCTATATGGGTTATTTTATTTGCCTTGAAGACAGACATGACATGGTCTAATTTCTTAGGCTTTTATTGAGCGGGTGTTTGGACGGACGGAGATCCTTTCAGTTCTCCATATCGGGAATGAATCTCTAATTCCAGCTCAGTATGGAAGTGCCAGCAATTTAACCAAGAAGAATAGGCAGGCTATTTTACATGGACTATAGTCACGCATCACTCAAATAGACGCAGCAGACGCATAGTCGCTCGCTCTTAATTTTTACATTTACATTGAGAATCACCAATGGAATTTTGGGATTGCTCATTGCTCTATTGAAGCAGAGAAAGTTTGAAAACTTTTTCCAGATGAGGAGCAAATAGTAGCCTATTAAATGACATGTAGCACAGCCAGACATCAACTAAGTGAGTCCAAGCAGGTGATCGACAGTGGCTGGTGCGTGTGTATTATCTGTGTATGTCACCGCCTGTGCATATGCATATGTGCGCGCCTCTGCGCTCTACCTCGTCTGCTGCAAGTGGGGTCCAGCTAAAAAATTGATGCGTGTGAGGATGCGAGTGCACCGTGTGAGCGTGTGTAAACAGTGATAAGAGTGTGTCACACGGTCAGCGCATGAGACTTGAGAGCAGGGGCGGACTGGCAATATGACACACAGGGCAAATGCCCGGTGGGCCTACACACTATTTGGGCCGACGGCCCTGACATTCTCACTGTAGCTGTAATCATAGGCTTATTTTCTAATGGTCTGACCAGTTTGGTGGGCTGTTTTTTTTTTCGAAATGCCAGGGCCGATTTTTTTGTCCCAGTTCGCCCCTGCTTGAGAGCCCTGCTTTGGATTAATCTCTACGACAGGTTGCTTGGCTATTCTCAACATTTAATGGAGGCAGCAGCATCTATAGGCTACAGTAAATAGTCTGTATTTACTCTCAGTTCAAGCCAAATGTTTTTTTTCCCCACATTGAATTTTTTAGTCAGTAATCTGGGAGATTTGGCAGGCTAGGCCTACTCGCGGGTAGCCTAGGCGATTTGCGTGAGTGGGAAGTGCTATTTTCTGACAACTGGTTTATAACAACTTGTCATATTAGACGCATTTTACTTTATAAAGTGCTTTGTTTGTGCAAATTCTACCACAGCAGCAATTCTTATGGGCTAATAATGGACTTTCCGAGTGCCGCTTTTAGCCCACCTCTGTCACCATCTGCCGTCAGTGAGTGAGAAGTTTTTCCCACTTCAAACAGGTGGAGCTTATTTGCATAAACGCATGATGATTGGTTTAAATGTGCAGAGACCAGTCCAAAGATTCGCTCATGAAGGCTTGCTGCATGAGCAAATTTCAGGGAGTTACAACAGATTCATATTTCAATAATAAACCGAAATATTGCGGTTCATGTAAGCTTATTGAACCATAGAGGGCGTATCATTCGGTTCAACAACAGCAACAACATCAACAACAACAACAACAAAAACGTTTCATCCCTACGTGAAGGTAAAGGTATTAAATTAAACCAGAAAATCAGACATAGGCCTATCCATTAGTGCCACTAGTTGCTCGAGATCGAGAACACAGGGTTATATTCTATTGTTGAGATCACCTAGCCTACATTTAAGCAAGGGAAGTATCAATATCTGATATTAAGGTTGGAATAGTTGGCTGGCTGGAGTGCCATTTAATAACCGAGAGTTTGCAAATTAAAACAAAACAACCACTGGAAGAAGGGATAGGCCAGGGGGAGGCACTTAGGGGATTCAGACATTTACATGCATGTAATAAGCAATTCATACCATAAGATGGCTAAAATCACGGGGGTGGTGAGTGTACAATAGCCTGATCCAAATTCCTGATCCAATCTTTTTTCATTTAAACATCCCCAGCAAGCAATCGTTTCTTAATAGCAAAAATCCCAGACCCTCATATGAAGAGAAGCGTAGACCAAGGAGCTGGTTGTGGCCAGGCCAACTGATGGGTAAAGTAATAAATCACAATAAATCACAGAGACTATTTCTAATCTCACTATCACTTCTCTACTATTAAACAGGTAACATGCCTGCACCGAAGCTGCCGCCCAGAGGTAAGATCTTGTTGATGCCTTTGGGCAGTTAATTTATAGCAGGCCCCACCCTACACCCGACGACTACATCCATATTCCCAGATCAACAGTTCACTTAAAATGTGTATAGTGTGTAGGCCTATCCATGTTTACATGTTATGGCGTGTGTTTCTCAATGGCCTCCAGTAGCCTAACTAACTTCCTCAGGAGCCTCAGGAAGATTCTTAAAGGAATATACCGGAGTAAGTAAGCATAGCCCTGCTGCATGAGCCTTCTAACAGCAATATATTTCGCATTAAATGAAAGAATTTCGAACAACATAGACCTAACGCGAACGCAAAACACTTTACATTGAGTCAATGTAACCTTAGATCTTACTTTCGGTGTCCAACTGTCAGGTCCCATAGATTCAGTGTAAAGTGCCTGTTCGCTTCTGCGTTGACATTCGGTTTGTGCTATACCAAATTATTTTGTTCCACTCGCTAACTAGCACATTTAGCAAGCTCTTTCAACAGGGCTATGCTTGAATTCACTCTGGTATTTTCCTTTAATTAGCCCAACCCCATCTCTCTTTTGGAATGCACAGGGGCGCTGCTAGAAATTTCGGGCCCTATGACAAAATATTTTTTTTGGCCCCTCAAATATTGATTTCAATATTAACATTTTCTTTGGGCCCCCCGTCTGTGCTAGGCCCTTAGAATCATCCTAACCCCCCCCCCCCCCCCCCCAATCTCGCGGCGCCCCTGGGAATGCAGTCACACTATAAAAAGGGAATTCCCCTTCCCATTGTCTCAATCAGCAGCTACAAAGTAATTAGTCAAATTAAGTAATCAGTTTTCCCACTTTACCCAAACTCATTCCTGTTTTTTTCTCTTCCATGTCCAGTGTCTCAGATCACCACATCCACGAAAGCCCTAATACCTCTACTGATAACTGTCGTAATTCTACTTTTGGGTGTGACAGTTCTTGTTGCCTTCTCATACATTTGTGAGTCTGCTTTCAATATTTATGACATTAGAATCAGCTGGCTTTCATAAATCAATTCATGTCAGTTTAGTGTTTTAGGGGTTCAGGACATGCCTGCATGGCATCAATTTGTGGATGACGAAGAACTACTAATAAATTGGCACAAACAATTTTACATATAAAAGGTTACCAAACTGGAACTTAATAATAATAAAATACATTTTGATATAGTTTTAGAAGCTTATGGGATTCTAAAGTTGAGCGTCTACAACCTATAAATTACTTATGCTTATAAGATCAGCACAATTAATGTTGATAAGTACAGTCATGAAAGTGCATAGACCATTTGAACCCTGGCTGGTATTGATAAAAGGTTTTATGAATGCATTAGAATGAACTGTCTGAATTTTTTATGAATGTGTTGATAATGCTTTATACTGAGTTCATAATGATTACAAAAATGTTACTGTTTTATATCTATATTTTCTTCTCAAAATAAGATGCAAACAAAATAAGTGAGGAACAAAAGGATGAACACACAAAATTAACAGCTGCTTTGCACAACATTGGTGAGTGCTTACTACGAAAGGTGTAGTCAGCGATGTTACATAGAAAATTAATAGAATATATGTCTCCGAGTTCCTCAAAGAGAGAACTATAGTTTTTATGAGTGAGTAAGAACCTGCCTATATGTTAACTTAACTGTCAGCTGGCAGACAGTTTGATAACAGTGAAAAAGAAAATGCATAATGTTCTTCCTGACTGACTAGCTGTTGGAATGAAATGACAATGTTTACAATGATGTAAGCAGATTGTGCTATGACTCAGATAGCGCAACAGCAGCATTCTAAAAGCATTTTGCTATTTGGGGATGATAATAGGTCTATGCTCTGTTGTAAAATTAAAATGTTCATAAATGTTTCCCTCAAAATTAGATGCCTTGCTGGATGCTCAACATAAGAATTTGTCAGCTCGTTTGAATGACATTGGTAAGCCCAGACTGTTATCTTGCTAGTGGGTTTCCAACCATTAGAAACCCTCTTCATCAGTTGCACATTTAAAGTGATGTTTTGGTATCATTCACACATATAGTGGGTCCCAGTTCACACACGCAATATGTCCACTGGTAGCGAGTTTGACATACAGTGGAAAACAAAAATACATTATTCTCTTCCTGACTAGCTATTGGAACAAAATGAGAATTGAGCTGAGAAACTAAGCAGCGTTTACTTGGCTACCGGTGGGCTGGGATAATGCTATAAGCTATGGATTGTTTAGAACCTACAATGATGTAAGCAGACGGCTGCATTCTAACAGCATTTTTCTATTTGGGGATGAGTATACTCTGTTGTGAAATTAAAATGTTCATAATTTTTCTCTCAAAATTAGATGCCTTTCTGGATGGTTTGAATGACATAGGTAAGTGCCCAGACTGCCCACATTTCATAAATAATGGAGGGAAACTCTTTGACCAGTATTTTAATGAGCAGTAGAGCCTCGTCCCTAGCATGAAAAAAATTTATGATGCATCTTGTGCAACATTCAAAACAGTTGGTCGACTTATTTAATTTAAGTTTTATCTCTTATGCCATGGGTTCTCAAAGTTTTGATGGGTGAGGGCCAATTTAGAGACCCAACATCGAACTGAGGTTGGGCGGGTGGAGAAAAACCAAAAATATCCCATTATGTGGTAGGCAAATGACCATGTTGCATCTCAACAGTTTACATTTATTGCAATAAATAAATGCCTAGATGCCGCTAAACCCCAGTAAAGAAAGATTCATTCTTTCAAAGCAATTAATGTACAGATTTAACAGCATTACAGTTTATCAGATGGTACCGTAGCCACCAGAAATGTTTCCGCTGGCTGCCATTGACCCCCGGGCCGCACTTTGAGAACCTATGTCTTAGACCTATCTTGCAGAATGAAGAAATGTATTGTGGCTTATTGTAGCCTACATTCACTGACATTTTTTCAGTAATGTTGTTAACCTTACTGCCTATGTTTACTGCGATTTATGCGCGATGCATCAGTGGACTAAATAGTCGGAGGCAAACTTTTATTACACAAGCGTAAATGAGCGGGTAGCCGCCTACTGCACTGTTTGGACGGACCAACGGAGATCATTTCGTTTCTCCATATCGGGAATGAATTCCAGTTCAGTGTGGAAATTTAATGTGGTAGGCAAACTGTGAACTTCGCCAGCAATTTTACCATGAATAGGCAGGCTATTTTACTTGGACTACAGAGTCACACATCCCTCAATACAAATAGACGCAGCAGACACGTAGTCGCACTCAATTTTTACATTTACATCGAGTCACCAATGGTATTTTGGGATTGCTCTATTGAAGCAGAGAATGTTAAAAAACTTTTGCCAGATGACGAGCAAATTGTAGGCTAATACTGTAAATAGCATGTAGCACAGACAGCAAATAAGGCCCGTTTCACACACAAACTGCGCGTTCGCGGTGCGGGAGTGGGGCTGTCCGTGAGAGGTGCCTGTGGGCTTAGGCATTCACACCAGAAATTGTCTCTGCTGTGTTGTGCGCAAACCGGCCACCCGAGCTCATCATTTAAAATCTATGGACACCGTGCAAATCCCGCTTACAGCGCCGAAAACGCGTGAAAAAATAGAACTCGTTTCTATTTCAAAAAAAGCAGTGCGGTTCACCCCTCAGAAACCGGACAGAACACGCGCAGAACACGCGTTCTGTCTGAATGACCTAACCTGTAAACAAAACGAAAAAGCCCCAAAACCGCACCCGCGCCTCTCGCGCACAGGTTTGTGTGTGAATCGGCCATCAGTGAGTCCAAGGTGATCGACAGTGGCTGGTGTATGTCACTACCTGTGTGCTCCTCTACGCTACCTTGTCTGCTGCATGTGCCTGAGTGAGTGTGGTCCAGCCTAAAAATTTATGTGAAGATGTGACTGTGGCGTGTGAGCGTGTGTAAACAGTGAAAAGAGTTAGAGTTGATAGCCCTGCTTATTTTATTGTGTTTTCCAGCTTCGTGACATATCAAAGAGAAAGGCTTTAAGTGTGTTTTGTCATTTATTTTTAATAGTTTATAATGTTGCTCTTGGTGGAAATGCAACCCAATCAACAACTGATAATAAAGGCAAAGCTTCTTACGCCATTGATGGTAACCGAAACTCCAACTACTTTGATTATTCCTGCTCACACACATCTAAACAATTGAAACCTTGGTGGAGAGTTGATCTTCTGAAGAAATACAGAGTATACTCCGTGATCATCACCAACAGAGGAGACTGCTGCTCAGAGATACTGAATGGAGCTGAGCTTAGGATTGGTAACTCCCTGGATGATGAAGGAAACAGCAACCAACTGTAAGTGATGTTTTTAAGTAGATGCATTCCAAACTTTGTGAGGTGCTGGCCTTGCCACAGTGACAAACAATAGAATAAAATAGCTCTTGCTCCTTCTGAACACTGTGAAAGGCCTCAGGCCGAAATGTTGCTCATTTTGCCTAAATTGATGAAGAGCAAGAGTGTGCAGCCTGACTTTCATTTTAACACATTCTATACAGGGCTCTCAAGTCTCACGCATTGAGCGTGTGACTCACTCTTCAGAGTGTTTTCACACCCTCACACGCCACACATGCGTTTTCACACGCCTGTCTGCATATTTTTAATATTTTTTCGGCTGCGACGGTATTTGAATCACAAAATGCGGCCATTGGTAGAAATTCCTGAAGGACATCGGGCTAATCCAATGAAATCTCTCAGCCCTCCTCCGCCGGCCCCTCCCCTCACGTTGACCCAAGTTGCCTAGTTCTTCTGCTACTTGAGCTGAACTGAGTTGGAGAGAAGTGAAAGTTTGTCTGGCGAAATGGACAGAGCCAGAGAAACGTAATGGGGGGCAACAAAGTCTAAAAGTTGAAGCAACAATATGCAAGAATAGTAATAATGCAGTTAGCCTATGTTCCTGTGATGTGCAACAATGACTGCATATCAGTGGGTGCAGGTCTGTTAACATCAGAAGCAGCCTCGTAGTGAGTGCACAGACTGCCGGGGAGGCACAGTCTCTATCTAACGTGGCAGTTCAACAATGTAATGTTATACGGCCCAATACAGAAGAAGGAGAACCAATCCATGTAGATATATGAAGGTGGAGGAGAGAGACGTGAGCCAGGGGATTGAGGAGGTCAGAATAGCTACTGTCAGCTGATCCTGGTAAGAGAAGTAGTAGCCGAAATTTAAGCAGAATGAATACAAATGTTTCATGGGCCAGGGGGGCTTGTGTGTGTGTGTGTGCTAGTGAGACGAGCTAATGACAGTTTCCTCGAGCTGACACACCAAAATATGCCTTCGTTTATACAATTATGAAAAATTCCTTTTCACATGTTGTAGGTTACACACACAAACGTTTCATAGTGTCACCTCTCCAATACACGTGTGAGAGATGCACAAGACATTAATGTATAAAAAAGCGCAAACCCACAAGCTCATCATAACCGCGTTGAACTTCTTGCAGTTTAAAATAATGTAAGAAACAGCCCTCCCCTCTACTTTATTGCCCAGTTTTAATTCACCCCAAATTGAGGAGTGCGCCCATGTAGCCTGTTTGGAGCAAGATTGAGAGGGCAAAAAAGTACCTGTCCGAGGTAGAAAGAGCTAAAGACAAAGATGAAAGCACGTGAGATCATATGCCAAAGATTATTGTGCATGAATGACAGCAGGTAACCTTAAAATTGCCCTTACCACTACCCACCACCCGACCCTTCGCGATATAAAAATAGCTAACGCATTTAATATTGCGATGCGGTCGCGTGCACTTATGAGTTCAAAATCTATCATTTTTTTTCTATTTCATAACTCGGAGATTTTTTCTCTCCCAAATGCCATACATATATCATTTGAAAGAATGCCACAAGTGCAACCCATCTATAGTGGTCACTAGTTGCTATGATAATGCATTATCCTTCAAATTAATTAATTATTTCAAAGTCCTGTAGTTCCGTATGCATTCCAAAAACAGTGGAAGTCAAAGGCATACCAATGTATAGATCTACAATGAGGTAGCAATAACACCAGTTGTTTTTGTATAGTCTCCAATATTAGGCTGAAATGGTCATTTCAGACAGGCATCCCATGACTGATATGTTGGTCAAAAAATACCCTGTGCTAATTAGGCTACTGATTCAGAAACACAAGGTAGGCTACTGTAGCCCATTTCCTCCAAGGGTTTAGACACATTTCAATTAAACTATTTAGAATGAATATAGGGGAATTTAGCAAATTGCAAAGACAGACTGTCCCCAGCATGTTCCTCATTATTATCCAAAAAGGGTCCAAAAGAATAAAAGACTATGTGCATCACATCAAACTGAGAATTCAGCAGTAAATGCCATTAAAGTCTGAAATTAAATACATTTTGGTTCAATTGTAAGAAATATACAACCTACTGCCCAATACAACTCAGCCAGGCTGCTATATGACCTCATGGAGCATTCAAATAATGTGCAATGCATTAGATAAACCATTTAATTAATTGCTATGAGAAGCTATCTAGCAACTTGTTAAAATGCACCAGATTGCAGAAAATGGAAACAAATTTTTCAAAAATTTCTTGCCTACTTCTGTACACAAATGCATCCCATATTCGTCATTAGTTGACAATTGCTGCCTTCATTGTTGTTGTGTTAAATGTGTTGTTCACAATATACCAACTTTGAAGGTCATCTTATGGTTCAGAATTTTATTTTATGTTATTTCAGCGCAAAAAATGTTATCGCATACCCAAAAGTGATTAGTTGCGCCCCTGACTACAGCTGGTGACGCCATTGTCTTAAATTTGGTCTGGTACAATAGGCCTATTAGACCCCAAATTAAAGCATTTGCCTTACATAGCAATACTTTTAAAGTTTGTCATATGCACAGAATGTGTAACCTACTGTAAAAGCACTAGGCCAAGATAAAAGAAAGGCACATACTGTACTTCTTCAAATGGTTCAGTGATAAGATTTCAGTTAAAGCTATAATGAACAATATTTAAAGATTATAGGCTACAACTAGGCCTGTTTTTTTACAGTGACATATTGAAATAGGTCTAATTAAATAAAAACATAAAATAGCCTAGTCTAAAGAAATATTTAGGCTGTATGAATGTTTTTATTGATACATAGTAAATAATGATGCATCATCACTACTTAATCATTAGTGGCCTAATTAAAAAAAAAATAGAACAGAACCACAGGGTGGACCTGATTCAATACTTCTGAAATGCAGAATTCTTATATTTTCCAGTGCTGTCTTTAAGCCCTTGCAAAACAGCCTCCTGATGCCAGTGCATTTGTCCATTTCTTTTCACAGAATTCATTGGAGGTCATTATTTCGGGGTGACAGTACCTTGTCTGTCTCTAAATCACCTAAAATACATGCATTTACATAGACTACTGTCTCTTATACACGTACATACATGTACACTGTACTGTAGATCTACGCCAGGCCAAAAAAGAAAAATCTCACTCCGAGCGGAGTTCAAAACTTGAGAGGCCTGTTCTATAACATAATGGTGTTCATTATGTTTGTGATTCTGACTACAAAATGCTACTGTGTGCCTGTTTTCAGGTGTGCTGTGCTGCATATCTCTGCCGGGCAATCCAAGGTCTTCAAGTGTCATGGCATGGAGGGTCGCTGGGTTAATGTGGTCCTTCCAGGGAAAACAGAGTACCTTACACTCTGTGAGGTGGAGGTATATGTAGAACCCAGTTTGAATATATACGGTATGGACTAACTTCATTATCTTTGTTTTGATCTGGATTGCAGTTAGATTTACTACTGCTTAAAAAGTTTGAATTGTTTTGCAGTACTTTTGTCTTCTCTTCCATGCTGCAAAATATTTGTGTTTCCCCATATGCCAACCTTAATTCCATATGCCTCCAGTAATTGGGATGAATATGTAGAATTTAAATTTTTACTGTTTTTGTAATCTAATTGGCCGATATCACATTTATAAATGTAACGCCTAACAGAAGTTAATCTGTTCATATTTGCAAAATTTGAGACTGAGACCACAAAGAGGAAGTACCAACGGCCAAATGGGAAAATTGTTTTTTGAAAATTATGTGTGTGCTTTTCTTTCAAGACTAGTTATTCATTTTAGAAGTGATCCTTGTGTGATGACATTGTATAAGATTCTAGAAGTGATTGTGTGAAACCCATGTATACTGTTTGGTATGTTAACATAGTTATAGAACCTGATCTTACAGAGGTTTGGATATTGTGTAACCTTCAAGACATGTAATCTGGTGTGGTTTATGGAAGTGCTGTGATTGAACTAATCCCATATAATAAATTGTGTGATTTTGTGTATTATCATCAATTATTTAGTAGGCCTATTGTATGTTAAACAGTTTCTTAGAAGTGGAAGGATAAGTTTAAGTTGCTGGGTGTGAAATAGTGCTATAGGATGATGCAACATCACCGTCACTTGGTCATGGTGTGGCAGCTCCTTCTAGCTTTGCTTGCCACAAATGGAGTTGAATGAATGAATGAATTAAATTAGATACAAAAAATAAAACATCACTTCTTGGTTCTATATTTCCATAATTGTCGAAGTCTAATTAGCCTTTTAGCTAGGCAGGCCAGCAGGTCGGTCAGAAAACTATATCACCTCCACCCGACCTTGTAATGAAAGAATGTACTCGTCATTTGACTTATATTAAACGATACATCAAGCGCATTCCCCCTAGTGGTGAAACACACACATTTCCCCAATTATTAACTAATTCTTCCTTCATGAATTTACATATTTATCAACTTAATATTATTTTAACAAATAATAATTTAAACAAAAATACGTTTCTCAAAATGGCTCTTACAGGTCAGACTAGTACAGCCTATGATCTCGGCAAGACGGCACCTGCCATGCACCAGCAACTTATCCTTATAGGTTGTTGAAGCTCAAACGTAACAGAAGGAGGTATTAGTCTTATGTTTAAAAAGGCATGTTTCAAGCTAGAAAATCAGACTTTGTCTCACCATACTCAAAGACCTTTTTGCTGATTTTGACACTTTGTCAATTTTTGACTTTGTCTTTTCTTTACTTTTACTTCTTTGGTTCTGTACTAACACTTTACTCTTGTTTTCACATTTTTTGTACTTTTTACTATTTTAAAATAAAACCAATTCTACCTCTTGGTAGAGTGAATCTATCAACATTTGGGAGAAGATGGTGATATGTGGCAGAGTTAAGACGGTAGCCTATGCTTCATACAGGAGAGGAGTCTGGTCGTTGCATCGCTAGGGGCTGTGTTCCGAAGAATGCACTAAGATCCTTTGCCTGTGCGGCAAACCCCAGGTGTGAACTATCGATACACCCGCTTGTTTCAGCGACTCCAGCTGCAAGATCATTGGACTCTGGCTGCTCTGCTTCGACCCTCTCAGGCCCGTGGTCACTTTGGGTGAGGATAGACTGTCTTCTCCATGGGCTATTTCCTACCGACCTCATGAGACCACTCACTAGGCTACACGGAGCTGCGTGCTGCATTCTGGAGCCGTTAGGCTATTGGATGGATCCTGATGGACTGATCAAAATGGACTATCTTTTTTTATTATTATTATTTGATGCTTTTATTACTTAATTTTATTTTATGATTTTATTATTTTATTTTATTATTTCATTATTTATTAATTTATCTGTTTATTTTGCTTCTTTTCTCTCTCTCTCTCTCTCTCTCTCTCTCTCTCTCTCTCTCTCTCTCTCTCTCACTCTTTGAAAACACATTTCACTACATGTTTTACGAAAGTATTTCATTGTATGTGACAAATAAACCCTTGAACTTGAACTTGAAAAGGCATATTTGCCTGAACTCTTTTTAGGGGACTCCACCAATAGTGGTCAAGCTTTTGAGCTTCAGTCTTTTCATCCATCTCCTTTTTCTTCGTCGGAGGAAGAGAAAATGCACTCCCTCCCCGTGCGCTGAGAATTTACTTAAACAGGACGAGAAATGTGAGGACAAGTGAACAGCTATTTGTGTCTTGGGCCCCTCCTCACACGGGTAAACCTGTTTCGAAACAGCGCATTTCTCATTGGCTTGTTGATGCCATTAGGTTGGCATAAGAGGCCAGAGGCTTACAGCCACCTGAGTGTTTAAGAGTGTACTCTACTCCTGGCATGGGCACTTCCTGGCCGTTTTTCCATGGAATTTCAGCTCGGGACCTCTGTGCTGAAATCTGTGCGCCGGTTTTCACAGACCGCTGACAGCATTCTATTGCTCTAGTTTGTGTCTTGCGCGTTTTTTAACAATAAGACTTAGGTTTTCAAGAGATAGAAACCTTTTCCTATTTCTTTAAATCTTCTTCTGGGATTCCCGTAGGTTTCCCATGGAAAAAAAGAATAATTATTCTTTTTTCCGACTAGTGAGTGACTCACCTAACGGACATGTGTATGTCACCAAAAGCTGAATTACTTGGAAGGATGTTGAATTGTGTCCCTTTATTTGAAGTTGTGGTGTTGTTAAACCCCTGTGTTTTCTTTATGTTTGGTTGTTTATTGTTTATTTAATGTTTGTTAGGGATTTTCCATCACAAGTTTTGAACTGTTGGAAGCTGGATCGAGCATGGTATCCGATCCTTGATTGGTTGATGCTTGGTTGATGCATGGGCAATCCACACGTGTGAAGGCGTTGCCCAGACTACCCTGGTCTGATTTTGTAGGTAAGCAGAAATGCAACAGACACAGATGGCCTACTTACCTCCTGACACACACACGCAGTGTTGGGGAGTAACGAGTTATATGTAACAAAATTATGTAATTTAATTACAAAATAAAAGTAACAGTAATCAATTACAGTTACTTTGAAAAAAATGTGTAATTGAATTACAGTTACTTCAAGAAATATGCAGAATTACAATTTTAGTTACATGATCCCAATATCATCTTCAATATTGGCTATGTGCGCTTCAGGTACAGTACATACAACATCCTCTATTTACAACTACAGCAAATGCCACTACAGCTAGAAGATACTATTCTAATACAATCATTTCTACCATCAAGTTGGCAACTCAATTGTAACTGGATCTACAGTGGTCTAAGTTCCAGTAGAAAGGAGGCCTGATTGTCAGACAGAAACTAGAACATAGGCCTGTAGCCCATTGCTGGATATAAAAATGAACTCTATTGATCAGGTGCACACATACTGTATGAGCAATCTCAGACAAACAAACATCTGCTTAGTCAGTGATGTTCACCAAGTATTTTAACTATTTGCTCGCCATGAAATCTGACACTGCTGTGGGAGTTAGAAAGGATTTTGGCAGTGTCAGTGTTGAAAAATATGTGACCGTTAGCCTAACATTGCCAGGATTGAAAAACTCTGCTTGACAATTGATTTTTTTTTTTTTCCAAAAATGTAGAAATGTAATCAAAAAGTAATTAAATGTAATTAGTTACATTACTTTATTAAAGTAATCACACTACAATTACATTTTCGAAGGGGGAACTTGTAACTGTAACGCATTACATTTCTAAAGTAACTTACCCAACAATGCACACACACACACAGACTCCTCTATTGTGGGGCCTGTGGCTCATGGATTATATTTGTTATGCATTTATTTTTGAGAGTCTATGGAGAATTGTGTTGAGAAAATGTAGTGTTGCTACAGTAAATGGTTTTCATGCACCTGAACATAATTATGGAAAGGTCGCCAGCACAAATGAAACACTTGGCCTACTTGCAACAAATAAGTCATGATGAAACAAACCATAGTAGTTTTAAACAGAAGTACTATAGGCTTAACACAGTCAAACTAATTCTGGTACTTAAAAGCGTTATCAGAATCATTCTGCAACTTGAGTTTTAGACTCAAAATTGTGGAATGCACTTCTTAGCATTAGAAATAAAGATTCCCAATCTTGATAAGGATTGCAATGTCATTGCAACAGCAAAGTCAATGTTTTTCCCACACAGTGATGCCTCCACTGGGAGGTTATTAACTCTTTAACATGACCGCCCCATGATAATGTCCATCTGGGGCAGCAGGTGCGTGGCCTGTTGTTCAGGTTTCTCAGGATGTGTTTAGCCAGTCCATTGGGACTGTGATGTGGCTAAACTAATTGCTACCCAGGGAATGTTTGAAGTGTTTTGATGACCACTAAAAAACATGTTTATCCTTTCAAGTCAAAACATTAGTCTGGAACCTATCTTAATTTCCCTGCCACCAGCCAAAAAATGCCAAATAGAATGTAATTCTCTCCAAGTCTATAAATTTAAATCCTATCTAAATCTAATCATTCTAATTTCCACAATTACTCCTTCCACGACACATTGGTTTTGTATTCAAAGAGTTGTACAGGAAAAGTCTGTAAAAGAGTAGACTGTAGACTTTAGGTCTATATGTAACTGAGACTGAGAACAGTTTGAGTTGTTAGCAAAGTGATTTCACTTGGTTGTGTTTTGAGCATAACCATATTGTGCAATTATCATCAATTATTTTGCCATAGTCTTCCTGTTGATGAAAAGGTCCATAAAAGTCAGTTACCAAATCTACTTCACTGTAGTTTAAGTATGTGTAGCCACATTTGGTAATACAACTTAGGCGTAACACTTCGGACTTCCATTGTAAGCTGTATTTCTGCATGGGTGCGATTTAAGCACAGTACAATCCCTGTTTTGAACTTGCTCACACCACAATCTTGGATTGAAAATTTAGAATAACACTAAATCATTGAAGGTGACATCAATATAATACAAATTACTATTAAACATTTCAGATTTAGTCAAGAAAAAAATGTAGTGAGTTTTTTTGGTCTACCAGCCAATGTGGCATTATACATAACATACTAAATAGATTTAACAAAATAATTATTCAAATTAATTACTTTAATTTCCAGTATTTTTTATATATATATTTCATATACACATATACAATTCATACTTTTTGACATTTTATAGATTTAAACATGGACTTAAAGGCCATCAATATACTGTGTACATAGGTACATTTTGCACCCTAGACTATTTTCATTGTAATATCACTACCTTTACTTTTTACCACTCACCTCAGTCACTATAAAGCCCATTATAAACACAGGCTAGGCTTGTTTTCAGGACATTCTAGGCTGTACAGATCTTGCAAGGTTTGATGTAACAATACTTATATCAAACTTAGAATCAAAAAATATGTTTTATTATTTATATATTTATTTATTTGTTTGTTTGTTTGTTTTTTAGAAATAAATTACATTTTTGCTGATATCTCATCATTGCAAGCCAGCCAGAACAAATATCTTTGCAATTTGGATAGAGGAGGCTGACTGGAATCTTGCAATATAAGAACATTAGTGGTATGCTGTATGACTTTACAATTTGCAAACGTATGTACTGACAATATTTTATTTTTATTTTCAAATTGTATTTTACATAGAAGAATGGGATAGCAGTTGGCACAGTGGCATTCTCAACATTCACACTGAATTGGTGACGGTCAAAGGCTACGAGAGGTCCAGAAAGAGCAAACAACACGCTCCCCCTTTGTCTAGCAAATGCGAGAATGCCACAACATATTTTCAAGTCATGTTGGAAATGTGGTGCCATAGTTAGGTAGCCTGGAAGGCCATTCTATATCATTAAAATGTATAGTCTGGCATCAAGAGATAAACAGAATGTGGTGGGGCAGAACAAGGCTGTTATCTTTCAAACTACTTCTGGACGCAACAGGATAGCCTATGGCCAATCGGAGGAATGAACAAGATGTAAACACCAATTCAAAAGAACGTTGTGTTCGGCGAAGCCCGCCCTAAACACATTAGATGTCGCTAACGGCGTCATCCAATCAAATTCGCTATGGCTTGCTACTAGACGTACAGGCTGGGCAAATTTATTTGCTGCCGCTAGGGTACGTCTATATTTCTCGGCTTACGTTTTCAAAATGGTAATGTAATTTGTAAATAACTTTACAAAGTCAGGAACAACAAGTAATAAATAACGCAGATTTTTGTTGAAGAAACCTATGTGCACGGCAAGTAGCTTAACATGACAGTGTTTGCTGATTAACAGCAGCTGTAGTCTACACACCAAAGTGGCGGAGTAGCTGTCATATTTCACTTGCCTAATTAAAAATCTACACACCATTGGTGCTTGGCAGGTGCTAATTTTGATCCCTGGGAGAGCTATTGGGACTGAGCGCTAGGAGTGCCATGAACAGCTGAGTAGGCTAACCATTCCCATTTCTGTTGTTATTTCAGTGACTTTTATTTCAACTTTTTGGTAGTGAAAGCAGAATTGTACTGTTGTGAGAAACATGAGTGTCAGGCTATACTAAACTTTGCGTATGACAACAAAGTTCTCTATGCTTGAATTCATGTGTAGGCCTAGTTCATATTTTGATTCATTTTCATCCAAGTAACTTGCAGAATGTATCATTACACATGCCTTCAATCTGATAGGCGGTTATAAAAAAAATCACCTTGTTTTGTCACCCAACTTTTGAATGAAATAGTCTGCTTTTCTAATTTTTTTGATGCCCATCTGGCAATTTGTGTCCCAATTGCCTTGTCGCCCATTGCCTACTGCCTACTGTCATTAAAAATGAATAGAAACTAGTCGGCCATCTGTGTATTTGTCGCCTGTGTGATCAAAAGGTTAATGTACAAGTTTATTTGTTGTTGTCTCCAACGTTTATATATGAGACGGACACGTCGGAAATAGCAGCTTAAAATTTGCGTGCCAGTTATCTATCATCTCAAATTCAGTAGTGAGCCTGTGGTAGAAAAAGGGCTTAAGCCTGTCTCTCTACATCATAGGGTTAGGCCATGTAGTTCAAACTTACATTGTAAGTTATAATTCTATATGGAACATCAAATCAATAAAAAAAATATATATATATCAAAACCACACCTCTTGAGGTTGACACTTGTACACACATATCGCTGTGTTAATGACTGAAATAAATAATAAATGGTATTCCATCAGGAGGAAGTAAGGGTATAAATGATCTATCTATACAGCCCTTGCGTGTAGAAAGTACCTGGTAACACATCATCTGCAAGACTGCTTCCAATTTTTCAAGCTAAAATCATGTTGTTGGTATTGTAAGCTTTCATGATTTCATCTGGATTTTGGCATACCAAGGCCTACATAATGTAGAATGGGCACAGCTGAGACACTATATTACAAGCAGCGACTTCAGTGGTTAATAGCTGCAGAAATAAAGATTTCCATATTTGATCATCTTTATTTGAAGAATATAGCATGTTGATGTCTTTGTCTTCCTGTATTGTGTTGATTAATGTGATTTGAGCTCAGCTTCCTGGTAAAAGACCACATTTTGTTAGTTTGCCTATATTTACTATTGTTATTACAGATAATATTGATTGATAATTTAGCTAGTATATTATCGAAATAGTGTTTTACTACTATCTGTTAACCAATATTATACTGTATAAGTACATTGCACCCTTACAACATGGAAAACATGTCTGATTTGATGCTAATTATTCGTTATGGACTGCAGGGATCAGGTTACAAACCTCTGTACTTACTTTTGGTGTCTGTTCTCTATATCTTCATCATCTCAGCCAATTTAACTGTGATTCTAACTGTGATCATGGAGAAAAGCCTCCATGAGCCTATGTACATTTTCCTCACTAATCTTTGTGTGAATGGACTATATGGGACTGTGGGTTTTTACCCTAAATTTCTACTGGACTTGCAGTCTGATACTCACACAATATCTTACGGTGGATGTTTGTTGCAAGCTTATGTGATTTATACCTCTGTTATGTGTGAAATCACGCTTTTAACAGTGATGTCTTATGACCGTTATGTGGCTATATGTAGACCACTGCAGTATCACAGCATTTTAACCCCACGTGCTGTATGTAAACTACTTGCAGTGGCCTGGGCTTATCCGCTTTTAGCAACATCAACAGCTCTTATCCTTACTCTCAGAATACCAATATGTGGATCTCAGATCCAGAAACTATTCTGTGACAATCCTTCATTACTAAGGCTGGGCTGTTTTCAAACAATAGCCAACAAAGTATGGGGCATGTTAGTGATTACAGGTCAGCTTCTTCAGTTTGTTTTGATTCTAATTTCATATGCTGTTATTGTCCGAGTTTGCATTTCATCCAGTGAAAGTAGAGTAAAGTTTACTAAAACTTGTGTGCCCCATCTTTTAGTTATGGGAGTCTTTGTCGTAACAGCACTGTTTGATTTCTCATACAGTTGGGATGGTTCAGAAAACCTTTCAGTTACTGAGCGCAATGCACTTTCTGCACAATTTTTGATTCTCCCTCCACTATTGAATCCAATAACTTATGGACTTCAACTTCCACAAATCCGAAAAGCAGTATTCAGATGTCGGAAACATAGTTCAAGATGATTGTTTCAATCAGTGAATTAGGCCTATGCAAACAATACTTGGCTCTTCATATCTCACTCATCAGAAAATATGTGCACATAATTCTTATACCCATAAAAAGCTTCATTAATAATGTGTTAACATACAGTGACATTGTGCTTCTCATATGGCGTCTTTCATGGAGTTGATGTATCACTGGTGTTGGAAGCATCTTGCTCAGCCAGTTACTACCTCCGCCAAGGAGGTTATGTTTTCGCCGGCGTGTGTGTGTATGTGTCTGTGTGTCTGTCTGTGTACTACATAACTCGAAAATTACTGCACGGATTTGGATTAAATTTTCGGACAACGTTTGTATTTGGACGAGTAAGAACTGATTAGATTTTGGAGGCAATCGGTGATCCACAACACCATCTGTGACCACATTGACTTGGTGGAGATTTGCGCTCTGAGCGCTTTTCTAGTTGTAATTGTATTGAAAATACAAACTACATATTTTGACACTGCATTTGGCAATGATTAATTTATTTTGTAGTTTTAGGCAAGGGAACAAGTCTTTTGTTTTTATTTCTTTTTCAATTCTCTAAAAGTTCTTCTTTTTTTTCTCAATTCTCAGTTTTCCACATCTGGTAAAGCTTGTGCAAAGAGATTCATATGCCATATTTTCTAATTTGAAACTCTGTTAGACTATTAAACTGACATTTAATATGTTAGCATGCTTTCATGAGCTATATTTTTATTTTATATTTAATAAGATACCTTTTAGTTAAACATTCATTTGCAGGCTAAAGTTTGTGTGGCGATAATCTATCATCTCACATTCAAAGGCTGTTGTGAAAAAGGGGCTAATGCCTTCCTCTAGGCCTATATCATACCCCACAACCCACAACTGCACTGACTAGTGTGTCCCTCAGCACACTCTGTGTTGTGTGTTTCACTAATTCCAGCTAGGTTAAACGCGGAGACTCTATTTCCTTATGGGATCAAAACCCTGATAACGCTCACTCTTAGCGCACAAAGAGGACTCGAAAGATATATTTTACCAAAGTTGTTTACTTTTCTAAGTGTGTTCCCCTATCTCTTAGAGCCTTCTTTACAATGTTGTTCTTAGCTATTTCTAACCCCCCAGTCAGACTAGCGACTAGCGACTTGAGCTACGTGACCGGTTTCCATTCATTGTCAATGAGAGCAAGCGACCAGCGATAAGTCGCCCGGTGGGCGGGCCCAGAATAGACTTCAAGGCTATTATATGCAAATGAGGAGCGATGCGACTCGGCGACAGCCAATGCGAGTGAAGCCGAGGTACTCTGAACGAAAGTTTTTCCCGCTTGCAAGATGGCGGTGCTAGCGACAACGATCTCAAACTTGGCCACAAACTAAAAAGTTAGGGATTTATGACTTCGTATTTAGGAAATCGAGGTATCAGTGTTACTAACGACATCGGAAAATATTAGTTTCATACACAAAAAATACCTGTGTGTTGATGTACGATTTTCTACCAAGTACCTAAGTTAGCAACATGCTACCAACGAATCACAGCCCTGAGTCATGCCTCCTCAGCGACCTGAGTCGCTTGAATTTGTAGCTAGTCTGACTGGAGGGTTAAGATGCCAAATCCATGTTTCTGGCATTGATTGTTGACATTTGCGGTTCTTTTGAAGATGCATGAAAATGTCCTTTAAGGGATTAAGGTGCAGCTACATGTATATTAACAAGAAATATGAAAGTAAAAAATATAATCAGTGTGCAAGTATGAGGTGTGTTTGCATTTTAGAAGAGTGGAATGAGTGACTGAGTGACTTACAGAAAATAAACTTAGTGTATGAACATTTCGAGAATCATATAACGTTAAGAGAGAGATTAAGGAATAGGTTAAGAACTATTTAGTGATAAGAATGTTTTGGGGAACTACTGTATGCCCTGTTTAGTAAAGTAGCAGAGGGTGTTAATTTCAATTTCAACTGTATTGGTGTTCTGGAATTAACAACCTATGGAGCCTATGGAGATCATTTCAAGTTTTTCTCTGTTTATCTTTTTGTCTGTTTTTCCAGTAATGCGGATCTTGGCTTGAGTCATTATTTTTTTTATTTGTTTTTATTATTATTTGCCGTATCCTCAACCAAAAAAGAGGTTGCAGAAATTGTCCAACTCCTGCAGGATGGCACAAAAACATAGAGGACATTTCAGTTACTCTAGGAGAGCTGGACAGGGTTGTAGAATATCCTCAACCCATCAGCAGGACCAATATCTGCTCTATTGTGCAAAGAGAAACAGGTTGAGTACTGCCCATGCCCTGCAGAATGACCCTCAGCTGGCCACTGATGTGAGTGCCTATGCCCAGACAATCGGAAACAAACATGAAGGTGGACTGAGGATCAACAGTCTGTAGTAGGCCCTGTGCATACTGTCCAGCACCATAGATATCAATTTCCATTTGCCACCACTGCGGCTCTTTGCTTTTGAGAGCAGGTTCAACGTGAGTAGGCTACCTGATAGACCTGAAAGAATTTGAAGACAAGGATAATACTGTAATGCCTGCAACATCATTCAGCATGACCAGTTTGGTGGTCAGTGATGGTTTTGGGAGGCATATCCAAGGAAAGATGTACAGACAACTGCGGTCTAAAGTTATACATTTCCACTGTTTAAACATTTGATATGCCATCTAGGTTCTTTTCTGAATAAAATATTGTAGTGTCCCAACTTTTCTTGAATCGGGTTGTATTTTTTTCTTTTTTCTTTTTATCTCTCAGATGGTTAGGTGGGGTCATAGCACAAGGCTACAAGTACTGTGTAATGTGACTCATGAAACCCTGCAAGGTATGTGTGGCAGTATTGACCAACCAAAGAGATAATTTCACTAAATTGCTGCTTATCCTTTATGCCAATTTCACATTACAACTAGCATGCTAGATATTGGAGAAATCCAAATATCCAATCAAGAAACATGACTCACGTTGTCATGTTTCAATTTTACAAAAAACGTATTTAAAGTTGCACTTCTTCACCTGGCAATATCCTTCTTTGAAGACAGTCTTGTGAAGTTTACCTGCTAAAACAGAAGATACAATAGGCTATTTAGACGACTTTCTAAAATGTTTTTGTGACAATAACGAAGATGAAGCAGTAAGCTACAGACAACATGATAGCAGTGGCAAACTAATGAGTGGCAGATACGCCTGTATAGTCTGTATGCTATAAGACTATACGAACGTGGATACAATCAGCGCGCCCTAGGCTCTGTCTGTGCCAGGTCTTGATACGTTTAAAAAATCTGCAAAATTGATAGGTGTGGTGCTCATTTCACTGATGTAAAAAATAACATTAAGAGAAACGAACCTACCACTTGCTTAGCCATTCCCTCTCCCTATACTGTCACTTGCGCTCATAGAAGCTAAACGTGACTGAATATATATATTTTCTTATTATAATATTTGCATTATAAAAAATAATTAGGCCTAATAGTACAGCGGTTAAGCCCTCAAATATAGGGGAATTGTGCACTTTTTGAAAGAAACATGAAACTTCTACCATAGTTAGGTTATACCATGAGGTTTATTTTCAGATATGGAGGGAAGTCAGATTTGACCTCTGAGGCCCGGGAGAGGTCAAATCCAAGATGGCCGCCAATAATATTCAAAAATGTCTCACGTTGGAACCAAACACAGTAGAAAAACACTTAAGGTGTCATTTCCCACTAACTTTTGGGTGCCTATTCTGTATCTGATACCTTTGAAACCACCAGAATTCAAGAAAATGCATTTCTGTAAAGGTCAAGGTAAAAAAAAAAAACATCAAAATATTCCTTTTTATGTACCCCGATTCATTTCTTTGTCGTCTCTTAGTCCGTGAGCCAGGGCCGCAAAATATGAAAACCGTTACAGAAAAAGTGGCAAAGCCTGGAATCTCAGCTTTCCAATGAGATATGATGGCCATCTGAGAAACGTAGCTGTTTCGAGTTATCCCACATAATGTAAACTAAGGTCCAGAAAATGATGCTTATAAATCCAGCAGAACACTGAGAAAGCTGAAGATCTAAAAATGGTATAACAATCAATGAGACATGGTTTCCTATGTTTTAGGGGGTGGCAAAACCAATTATGACACTGCCATTACTGTAAAAGGTCAAGGTCATGTGATTTGGCAAGGTCAATGTCATTTTTTCACATTTTCGCACAGACTGCATAATTTATTTCCTCTATTTTACCCATTCATTGCTTTGTGGCAAAGGCAATCATACCTTTTCAGAAAGCCTGGAATCTCAGCTTTTCAATGATATTTCAATGCCATCTGAGAGGAGTAGCTGTTTTGAGTTGACTACTGTTGAGAAAATTAAGCATAGTAATCAAACAGAGCACTGAGATAGCTGATGGTGTGAGACATGGATTCCTATGTTTTAGAGTGTGAACTGTCATTACTATTGCTATTACAGTTGCCATTACTGTAAAAGGTCAAGGTAATGGCCTTTTTGGCATGGTCAATGCCATTTTTTGACATAGACACAGATTGCATAATTCATTTTCTCTATTTTCCCCGTCCATATTTTTGGGAAGAAAGATGTGTATATTCTTTAAAATCCCAACAAAATGCTCTTTCAAATGGTATAGCACTTGTGTAATAGCTTAGTGGGGGGTCATATTCTGGCTTTTTATATATTGCAGAGATTCAGCAGTGCACTTATGATTCAGATATGGAATATGCTTCATGTTATTCAGTATTCACAGCTCACTGTGTATGATAAATAATATCTGTATGTATATGTTTGACAAATGTAAGTAGTCTTCAGTCATGTCCAAATCACTAATCAAACTCCTCATCCTAATCCTCATCAGAGGAATAGGATTGTTCCTCATCAGCAAAATCATACGTTTTTCATGGCATAGGTCAGTGCAATGGGGAATTGTCATGCATTAGGGTCTGACAATGGATACAAGGATTTCTACCACAATACATGATGGCCTGTATCTAGACCACAGAGTTCTGTGCATCTTTCCATTGATATGCCTTCCCAGACCATCACTGACCCACCACCAAACCGGTCATGCTGAATGATGTTGCAGGCAGCATAGCATTCTCCTTGTCTTCTCCATAATCTTTCATGTCAATCAGGCACTTAGGATGAACCTGTTCTCATCTGTGGAAAGTACGGGCACCAATGACGGAGTTGCCAATTTTGATGTTCTCTGGCAAATGCAAATCAAGCTCCAAAGTGCTGGGCAGTGAGCCTGCTTGAGGTAATTGTGTAGAGCATAGGCAACCTGTAGCTTCTTGCACAAAGGAAGAGGTATTATTCCTGCTGATGGATCCTCCTCATGACCTATAAGGCACTTCATGGCTTAGCTCCTGCATATATTACAGCTCTACTTATCCCATACCGCCCTGGAAGACTTCTGAGATCTCAAAATGCTGGTTTCCTTGAAAAAGCGACTATATCTAAAGCTACAATCGGGAAAAGAGCTTTCACCTATCGGGCACGTCTCTTAATGAATTCTATTCCTCTCTACATTTGCGAAGCTGACTCTCTTAATACCTTTAAGTCTAGACTTAAAACCTTCCTCTTTGACATCTCCTATAGTTAGGGATGGTACATGGCATATCATCACTCCCCATGGGATATTTTGGGATGGGCTGCCTCTGCTATTTACCCCTGCTTGGGACAAGGTGGCCACTGACCATCCCCACTGTGAACATGAGCTGCGATAGCGTAGAGCTGCCACTTACTGCACACTTGCCATCGTGTACAACTCTCTCTCATTTTTCTCTCCCTCTCCTCACTCTGACATGTAATATATGGCACACTTATATCATTGATAGCCTCCTAGTAGTGATGCGCGGGTCAGCCCGTGACCCGCGGATAACCGCGGATAAACCCGCGAGTCGGGCGGATTTGGGTAGAACTTTTTAAAAGTATTGCGGGTGCGGGTGGGTCGGGTCTAAATGTGAAAACGCACTTACCAACTTTCATATGTATTGAGTAGATTTTGATAAAGTAGGCTAATCTATGACATTTTGCATAGTGGAATCTGTAAATCTGTAAATGTAAATCAAATGTAACATACAAGGCTGTTGACGTGACTGCCATTTCAAATGCAGGGATCACTCATTGCGCACAGCTTCCATTCAGCATTAGCTGAGCATATAATTATAAAATATTTTCAGAAATATTAAAACCTAACCTAAGAGTCCAGCTCACATTTTACTCACTATTATCCTATATCTAGGGAGTTTTAAATTATAACATGTATTTTTACAAAGGTGTCCATCATCATCACGATTTCCCTCTCCTTGCAATGCTGGCAAGAGCAGTGCAATGCATTCCTGCAACCAGCACATCAAGCGAATGCGCGTTCAGTTCAGCAGGTCTCTGGCATGGACGGCACATAGGAGATGATGGATCCCATCATGGGCACTCCGAAGTTTTTTTGGTTATTATTAGGCTATTTATTACGGACGCGAGCGCCGAAAAACAAAATCGCGGGTGACACAGATTTGCTTCATTGTCTTTCGGAGGCTTTAGTATGGGTATATCTGCGCCTATAATGGAGGTATTTGGTATCAAATTAAAGTAGTTAACCAGAGGCATGCATTGGTCCCACTTGTAATGTACTTGCTTGAGAATAAAGGGGTTCAATTTCAGTGTAAAATCGACCCCATTTTGTTAAGGGGAAATATCTTTATCTGGTGTTATAAACTTGCTGGAATTCCATACAATGCTCTGCTCAGCAGGCAGTTAAAGAGACAATAAACGAAGTTGATAGAAGTTCATTTAAATTTGATGGAGCTCTCAAAGATCTGATGTTAAGTTCGTTACATTTGTTAGATCTGATGTTACACGTTTACAAAACCAGTGTGTTTCTGCATAAGCGCTTGTTTGTGTCTGTACGCAAAAGAGGTGTCTTCCGTGCAATTTTGCACAATCCTCCAATAAAGAACGACATTTAAAAATATGTTGTTTGATAGGCCTAATTAATCTCTCATAAAAATGTATCACAATCTTTCCTGTGAATATAGCGCAAAATCTGGTCATCTGGTCTATGTGTTATAGTGTATTAAACGAGTTCTCTTTAGTTTCCATTTAGATTCAGTGGCAATAGGCTCACTTAATATTTCCGCGGATCGGGTCGGATAATGGGTCATTATCACAGCATATTTTCGCGGGTCGGGCGGGGCGGTTCGGATTTCCTAATGGGTCGGGTTGGGGCGGGTGCAAAAAAACCCTGACCCGCGCATCACTACCTCCTAGACTGGCCTAATTCTTTTGTTTCTTCTGCTTCTACACACTACAATCATCCCGGCTGAGTGTTGAGCCTCCGGTCCACCTCCCTCCTTGCCACCAACCCCTACCAGCCACATACCAGGGCCAGCCTCCTTTCCATCCAGAGTCCCCATAATGGATCTGGCCTAACTGGCCTCCCTGATGACCACTACCTAAATAACGACCTCCATCCAATGAACTCTAATGCCACCTCAACTATTGACTACATCCCCTGACTTCTACCCTATTGACTGTCACACAAACTATATTTTTCCTACCATCTAGTAACTCTCAGAACAACATTCTGTATTCTTGTTTTTACTCTGTGTAAACCATGGTCAATCATGCATACTGTATGTGTATAGACTACCAACTGTACATATACTCTATTAGGCTCCCGGCAGGTGGGTTGAGCCCATGTGCGTGAATCTGCCCAATGTTTCTTCCTAAAAATGAATTATTAGTAAGCAAAGGAAGTTTTTCCTTGCCCCTGTACTGCCCGTACTGCCTGTAAAGCGCCGCGGGACAACATATTGTATGTAAGCGCTCTACAAAATAAATTTAATTTAATTTAATTTAATTTAATTTAATTTAATTTAATTTAATTGAGGACCTTCTACGGCCCTGCACAGCTTTCCAAGAGGAATACAATAAGGAATAATATAATAGAGGAATAAAATAAAATCCTAAAATGATACAATCTGTCCAAAAAGTCACTGGCCATGACAAAAGGTCATGACCTTTGCCTATTAGAGCAATTGCGCTGTCAAAATTGGCCATGAGAATCCATGTCACATTTGTTAATGTTATTTTAAAGGATAGGTTCGGTTTTTAACACATTTAGCCCCTTTTCTAGAGTGTCTAGGGTGCAATAGAACGATTGACACCAAAATTTGGATGATTGGTCCTGTCTCGAGTATACGGCTATTTCAGAACCCCCTTCCTGCTTCAGACAGGCTAGCTTTGTGCATGTCTGACAATGTTCCCTAAAACCACCTAAAACATTGTTATTTTCAAATATGCTACTCACCGAGTCATCAGTGCTGTTATATGGGCATGCAAAACAATTCTCGTCGTGAAAAACCATTCCTGTCGTGTTTTATTTAGCATTTTGAAAATCCTGGAACTATTTTCTCCGACATCTCACAGCCGCCTATAAACTTCCGCTGTACGTTTGAACGTGAAGAGTTGCTCAGCTTGTGAAAAGTCTACAGCTAAGCGTACAGCGGAAGTTTATAGGCGGCTGTGAGATATCGGAGAAAATAGTTCCAGGATTTTCAAAATGCTAAATAAAACAGGACAGGAATGGTTTATCATGGTAAATGGACTGTATTTATATAGCGCTTTTCTACTCCTACGAGCACTCAAAGCGCTTTACAATGTATACCTCACATTCACCCATTCACACACCGGTGGCAGAGGCAACCATGCAAGGCACCAACCTGCTCACCGGGAGCAATCTGGGGTTAGGCATCTTGCCCAAGGATGCGTCGATGGGGTCAGGTGGAGAGGGGCTCGAACCTGCAACCCTCCGGTTGCCGAACGGTACCTCTACCAACTGTGCCACCACCGCCCCATGACGAGAATTGTTTTGCATGCCCATATAACAGCACTGATGACTCGGTGAGTAGCATATTTGAAAATAACAATGTTTTAGGTGGTTTTAGGGAACATTGTCAGACATGCACAAAGCTAGCCTGTCTGAAGCAGGAAGGGGGATTCTGAAATAGCCGTATACTCGAGACAGGACCAAGCATCTAAATTTTGGTGTCAATCGTTCTATTGCACCCTAGACACTCTAGAAAAGGGGCTAAATGTGTTAAAAACCGAACCTCCCCTTTAAGTGTTCAGCCATCTCAGTGTTCTGCTTTCTACACATAATTTTCCCAACTTTAGTTTGTGAAAACATGAAGCATCAACTCTTCTCAGATGGCAATCATACATCATACATTGAAAAACTGAGATTCCAGGCTTTCAGAAAAGGTATAGTAGCCTTTGCCAAAAATATTATGGGGAAAATTGAGAAAACAAAAAAAAATAAAAACCAATCTGTGTGAAAATGTCAAAAAATGACATTGACCTTGGCAAAAGGTCATGACCTTGACCTTTTACAGTAACAGCAATGTCATAATTGGGTTTGCCACACCCTAAAACATAGGAAACCATGTCTCATTGATTGTTATACCATTTTTAGATCTTCAGCTTTCTCAGTGTTCTGCTGGATTTATAAGCATCATTTTCTGGACCTTAGTTTACATTACGTGGGATAACTCGGAAAAAACTAGTCTTCTAAGATGAGATCATACCTCATTGGAAAGCTGAGATTCTCGGCTTTCAGAAAAGGTATGATGGCCTTTGCCACAAAACTATGGGTGGGGAAAATGGAGAAAATAAATTAAGCAATCTGTGCGAAAATGGTAAAAAATGACATTGACCTTGCCAAAAGGTCATGACCTTGACCTTTTACAGTAATGGAAATGTCAAAATTGAGTTTACCATACCCTTAAACATAGGAATCCATGTCTCATTTGTTCTTAAGTGTTTTTCTACTGTGTTTGGTTCCCAACGTGAGGCATTTTTGAATATTATTGGCGGCCATCTTGGATTTGACCTCTCCTGGGCCTCAGAGGTCAAATCTGACTTCCCTCCATATCTGAAAATAAACCTCATGGTATAACCTAACTATGGTAGAAGTTTCATGTTTCTTTCACAAAGTGCACAATTTTCATGGTTATCCGCTGTACTATAATATTTGTACGTAGGTTAAATGTTTCAATAGGCATAGGCCTCATTTTTAAGATTTAATGTACAGCAGGCCCTGTCACTGAGAACTTAGAGGTCATGTCCTAATGCATTCTAATGCATTATAATTTCATAATACTAAAATATGAGAGGTTTTGTCTAAAATTAAGTTAGATCATACATTGTAATAGTTAGAATGAATCCTCAGATAATAGAAAACTTGTCTAATGTCAATTTTTTATTCATTCTGGACTGCAAGGATCAATTAACAAGCCTCTGTATTTCTTGTTGGCAGTTGTTCTTTATATCCTCATCATCACAGTCAATCTTACTCTGATTTTAACTGTGATCATGGAAAAATGTCTCCATGAGCCTATGTACATTTTCCTTTGTAATCTATGTGTGAATGGACTATATGGGACGGTTGGTTTTTACCCTAGGTTTTTATTGGATATGCAGTCTGATACTCAAACAATAACCTACAGTTGGTGTTTATTACAAGCTTATGTGATTTATACTTCTATAATGTGTGAAATCACACTTTTGACAGTGATGTCTTATGACCGATATGTTGCAATTTGTAGACCATTGCAATACCACAGCATTTTGACTCCACAAACTGTTGTTAAACTGCTTCTAGTGGCTTGGGCTTATCCTGTCTCAGCAACATCAGTAGGTCTTATCCTTACTCTCAGAATTCCCATTTGTGGGTCTCGAATCCAAAAACTATTCTGTGATAATCCGTCAATACTGAAGCTGGGTTGTTTTCAAGCCATAGCCAACAAAGTATGGAGCATGGTCTTAATTACAGGTCAGCTTTCTCAGTTTGTTTTGATTTTAATTTCTTATGTTCTTATTATTCTAGTTTGTATTTCATCCAGTGAGGGTAGAGCAAAGTTTACAAAAACTTGTGTGCCACATATAGTAGTTATGGGAGTCTTTATCATGACATCACTGTTTGATGTGTCATATAGTTGGAATGGTTCAGAAAACCTTTCAGTTACAGAGCGCAATGCATTTTCTGTACAGTATTTGATTCTCCCTCCACTATTGAATCCATTAACTTATGGACTTCAACTTCCACAAATCCGAAAAGCAGTATTCAGATGTCGTAAACATAGTACAAGATGATTGTTTCAATCAGTAAGCTAGGCCTTTGGTAACAATGCTGGGCTCTCCATATGTAATTGATAAGAAATATACTGTATGCACTTAGTTATTGTACTCATAAAAAATTTAAATACTGTATGTCTCTCTTATGTCGTCTTTCATGAACTTGATGTATCAAATATTTTGGGAAGCATCTTGCTTAGCCTGTTATTGTAACTGTATTGAAAGCACACCGTTTTCAAACTGCAAATTTGACAATGTTTCATTTACTCTGGGGTCCATAACATTTTCGCTTGTTATAAAGCTTTGTTCTTGGTTTTTATTCGCTTTCCTAACTGTTCTTCAGTTCAACACATCTAGTAAATCTTTTTGAAAAAAGAGCCATTAGCCATATTTTTTGCTTTAATATTTACATTTCCTTTGTCAAACATTTAACAGGGTTCTGTTAGTTTTTCTTTGTTTCTATGTAAGTTTTTCTTTGTACGCCCTTCTCAGGGCATTGGACTTGAGACACTGTGCATCCCCATACGAAAAAGGTTTATATGAAACTTACATTTTTCCTACATGTTGTATAAGAATCTTATATATATTTTATAGGGGACTCAAAGCTCATACAAAATCCATATAAAATGCACATACTGTGAAACTTCATTGTACAATGTTTTTGTTATGTTGTCTTATATGGGGACTCAGGCCACATGCAAAATCCATATAAAATCCATATAATGTGAAACTTATACAACTTTGCACCATGTAAGAATTGTATATGACACGTCCCATGTGAAAAAGATTTATATAAACTTTACAATGTTTTAGGCCTATATGTTGTATAAGAATCTCAGGGTGTGTAGGGCAGTCAAACCACGTGCAAAATGCATTTGCAATGTTTCTATATGTTTATGTTTTATGTGATTCACACATTGGTGAAATTAAAGGAATACTTTAACTTTTTATGAAAATTGGTCAGTCATCCTCTTCCCTGAAGTTACATATGTGGGTAAAATCATTTTGGTCTGGCAATCCAAATTTTAGCTTTAGCTTAGCATAGGCACTGGAATGTAATGTAGCCAAAGAGTTGCTATCTGGCTACTTTACATTCCAGCACCTATGCTAAGCTAAAACGCATAAACTAGGGACAAAATGCTTTTACCCACATAAGTAACTTCAGGGAAGAGGATGAATGATTAATTTTCATAAAAAAGTGAAATATTCCTTTAATTTAACCAATGTGTGAATCACATAAAACATAGAAACATTGTGAAGTTTAAATAAAACTTTTCCATATGAGAAGTTATAAGCTTCATATATGCAATGCATTTTGCATGTGGTTTGACAGTTGTACAAATCCCATCTGAGATTCTTATACAACATAAAATACATATAAGATTCTTATAGGATATTGACATCAGATATTAGGCCACTGACAATTCACAAATTCACATATTAAAAATATATGTGTGAGGACGCCTTGACTCAGTGGCTAGAGCGTCAGACCATTACCCCGAGAACCCGGGTTCTATTCCGACCCGAGGTCATTTCCCGAACCCACCCCATCTCTCTCTCTCCCACTTGCTTCCTGTCATCTCTACACTGTGCTATCTTATAAAAAGCCCAAAAATTATCTTTAAAAAAAAAAAACATATGTGTTTTATATCATATTCTTTATACATGGGGATGACATGGTAGGTGTTGTTGCCACATTTTGTGTCAGACAGCTGTGGACTAGTGGTTAGGCTTAAGACAGTTCGACTCCCATCCAATGCGTCATCTAAACTATCAGTAGGCCTACTCTCCAGCATGCATCCCACTGTACCAGGTCAATATAGGTAACTTCACTGTTTGCTGTGTCTCACCAATTCCATGTGGGTTAATTATATTCTTATCAAAATATAAAGCCTGCATAGTTTTATATAAATTTCATGCATGTTACATGTATGTTTCATACACAAATCTATATATGTAATTTGTATGTCTCATATACTGAAACTTAATGTTCCTTATAATTTACTTATTCAAATCATATATATTGTGAGCTTCATTCATATATGACTTAAATGAGAAACGGGCCACTTTTGTAGTATGTGCCATATAAGATTTGGATAGTAACATATGTTTCTGGCTGGAAAGGTTTTTATATGTTTTTATAACATGACACTTCTTATAAGTTTCATATGAATCTTTTTCATATGGGTCTGCCTCCCTTGCAAGACATGTTGACACACCCTTTTCTTAAGGTCTTTCAGAGACTGCTCAGCCAGCTTTTGTTTCTGCCTGCAGGATTCCTTTTTTTAATTTGATGCTGGGCTCCACCTACAGATGTCATATAGTAAGTCCCTTTGTGAGCGGGACCTGAGTGACACCCCCTGCATTACAACAAAGTCACAAATGGGCCTCCCATTTGTAATAATTGTTTGCATGGTTTTGGTCTCCACCTCCAGAAAAAAAAACCTTTTAACAGAGGCCAGGCCATGTGAAAAAAAACTCCCAAGCACTAGGGAAGGGATGGCTTAATCTTTCATGGTGTTTGAAGTGTCTTTCAAATGGCGGAGCAGTAGTAGTAGTAGGTCTGGGTCTGTTGCCAGTTTTGTATGGATTAAAAAACTGATGAATGACAAGTCTCCACACTAACTGCATGTTGTGTGACCAGGTTATAAAGTGCTCTGGAGATTGCACAGACATTTAGAATTCCAGCATTCTGTAATTTATTGAACTATGCCTACCCTAAGCTCTCAAGTTCAATGCAAGTATTGCGGCAGAATGTTTGGCCATAATTTTCTGCCTGGTCTCATGTTTCTAACACAACCGTTTCATCGCAAAGTTTCTGAACATTATCAAAAACATGTAGGAGCCATATTTTACAGCCAAAATAACCAGCAATCATATATATTTGCTTGGCCTACATAAACATGATAGACGTAGAAATATAATGTGGGTTAAAACAGTCAATTCCATTTGCATGGCACGTCGGGGAGAGTCAAGCGCTTCTCGCAGCAATAACGTATTGAAAGACAAAAAACACAAGGCAAAATTAATTGTTTTCTTGTGAGCATTTCCATCTGCCATTCCCCAGATACTGAAACACTGGAGCCCTTGAAATTCTGTGGGTGTGTAGCCCAAGTAGCTAGCTGAGCTAGTTGGCATTCAATAGGCCCATAGTACATAGGAAAGATTTGACACATAAAAATGGCTATATTTGTGAGCAATAATCATCAGAGATTCTTGGTACACCCAAACACTGGGTCACTTCAAAACTCACTTGGCGTTGAACTTCACTGGGAAGGGAGGGAAAGTAAACACAATGATCCTAGTGGTTGTGTTCTTAGCCACAGATCCCATAGATTCGATTTGAAACTTAACCCCCACCTAACAAATTTACATCTTGGAATTACCTACCGGTCAACCGGGTGAATTTTTGCTGCTGTATTATGTTGCTGTTTGAGCATCCACTACTTGATGGTCAAAACATTATTTGCTATGCTTACTGAACATCTTTGCAAAGAAAGCATTGATTGTTGTTTATTATACACTTCAGAGATTTCAGATGCACTACAACTTAAAGGAAAATACCGGAGTAAGTTTAAGCATAGTCCTGCTGCTCGAGCCTTCTAACAGCAATATATTTCGCATAAAATGACGCGAATGCCAAACACTTTATATTGAGTCAATGTAGCCTCAGATTCAGTGAAGTGCCTGTTCGCTTCTGCGTTCTCATTCGGTCTGTGCTGTACCAAATTATTTTGTTCCACTCGCTAACTAGCGCATTTAGCAAGCTCTTTCAACAGGGCTATGCTTTAATTCACTCAGGTATTTTCCTCTGAAAAAAATAAATAAATAAAAATCAGATGCATTAAACTCCACCTCTTTGATATCTGCAGTTATAAATTGTGGTATGCATTACACTTTTGAATACTTTTTGTCACGGTGGCCAGAGTATAATCTGAGGATTACTTTTAAGCTTAATAATTTAATGTTGCTACTTAATATTAAAATATGAGATGCTATGTAGTGTGTGATAGCATGTGGGTATGTTTAAATTGTTACCATTATAACAGCCTGTACAGCATTGTAATACGTAAATTAATTCTCAGATAATGGAAAACTTGTCTACAATTAGATTTTTAATTCATTCTGGACTGCAGGGATCAGTGCACAAACCTCTGTACTTTTTCTTAGCATTTATTCTTTATATCCTCATCATCACAGCCAATGTCACTCTGATTTTAACGGTAATCATGGAAAAAAGCCTCCATGAGCCTATGTACATTTTCATCTCTAATCTTTGTGTGAATGGTCTATATGGAACTGTGGGTTTTTACCCTAAATTTCTACTGGACTTGCAATCTGATACTCACACAATAACCTACAGTTGGTGTGTAGTACAGGCTTATGTGATCTACACATCTGTAATGTGTGAAATTACAAATTTAACAGTGATGTCTTATGACCGGTATGTGGCCATTTGCAGACCACTGCAATACCACAACATTTTGAGTCCACGTGCTGTAGTTAAACTGCTTGTAGTGGCTTGGGCTTATCCACTTTTGTCATCAGTAATATCTCTTATTCTAACTCTTAGAATACCAATTTGTGGATCTCATATTCGAAAACTATTCTGTGACAATCCTTCAATATTAAAACTGGGTTGTTTGCAAGCCACAGCCAACCAAATATGGAGCATGGTACTAATTACAGGTCAACTTATTCAGTTTCTTCTCATTTTAATTTCTTATGCTGTTATTGTTCGAGTTTGTATTTCATCCAGTGAGGGTAGAGCAAAATTTACCAAAACTTGTGTGCCACATATTTTTGTTATTGCAGTCTTTGCCATAACAACAATGTTTGATGTATCATATAGTTGGATTGGTTCAGAAAACCTGTCGGTTCATGTGCGTAACATATTTGCTACACAGTTTTTGATTCTCCCTCCCCTGTTGAATTCTTTAACTTATGGGCTTCAACTTCCACAAATCCGAAAAGCAGTGTTCCGGAAAAAAAATATTTTTTTCTGAGTTTTCTGGTTGATATATCACTGTAACATAAAATTATGTGAAAACTTCTATTAATTGTATTGACTTCAAGGGCGTAGCTTTGGTCTCAACATTGGTAGGGACTATGCCAACCATGGAAATTGTCATGGAAAAATAAATGCTAAATATTGGTATGGACTATTTTGTCTTCCCAAAATATTGGTTGTGACATGTCACTATTTTCCCTATGCAAATTTACGCCATTTATTGACTTGCAATGGAGAAGACCAGTTATGCAGAAGTGGTTCTTTTGTCATTTTGAGTTTAGACTGTAATGCAAAATAAATTATAACATTGTAAAGCGAAAAGAATGATGTTGTTGCACAAACTCACTTTTAGTGCCCTTAGAATCATCCTAACTTTTTCCACTCTGTCGATGCCTCTGTATGTATGCCTATCTAGAGTAAAGGCTAGACATGTCAGCAGTGTGATGTGAAAAGAAAAAAATTAGAGCCCCATTGTACCCTTAGTAATCGTTGCTATATTTTTAATTATGGTAAAACTTTATTTTAAGGATCACATGCACTAATACTACCAAATAATTGCTGTGTTAGTGACTTGTAAGTCATCAGTCATTTGTTTGGCATGAATTCACATATATTTTTATTCATAATGAATTAGCCATGTATTCTTGATATGTAAACATATGCAACAAGGGCAGTGAAATATAACACTGAGGTTTAGCCTTATGCTTGATTGTTCTACAACTGTTCTCCCACTATCAGGATTTTATTGAGACAGCATACTAAGAGGTTGATTCTTGATTGACACTTAGAACTTATTAGTAAGTAGATTGCCATCATTTAGGCAAAGAAAATATCTTTCTTGGCATAGTTGACTGGCTGGACCTTTATCTAGAACTTCTTGCACTACTGTCTGGGTAAGAGACCATCAACAAATGACACATTTGAAATGTTATGATTGCTATAGTAACTCATAATGCACAACATAACAACATTGTTGTTTTATATAGAGACAGAGGACTGGATTGTTTAGGGAAAATATTCACTAAAAATCAACAAAGCAGCTTTTTTCAATTCTAGTTGTTTTAACTCACAATGCTACATAGGCTACTACAGGAGAGTTGATATGTCAGTTTGTGTAGGCACAAGACTGGATTATTTATCATGGATGGCTATGGTCACAGAGTGCTACCTGTAGAAAAAAAAATCAGAAAACACGTGTTCAGTGCTACAACTGCCCCCACAGTTGTAAAGTTCTATCTGTGCCTCTGAGGCCTACTAGTCTTCATTAAGGTTATTTATCTCCCTTCAGAACGCCATTCTCTTCTCTGATTGGCTGCTAGGTGACCATTATTTCCAGATAACTGGCTACTTTGGAAGTAGTTCCAAAAAATAACTCATCTAATAACTGATTACCGTTCCATATGAATGCCTTTCAGAATGGTAACTATAACAACAATAAGCAACCTTGTAGATCTACTTTCAACTGAAAGTACCCAAACCGAACAGGTTAGCTTCTTATTTGAGTTGCATATTTCTTTTACGTTTTATACGCTTCTTCAAATATACGAGAGATAGATAGACACGGGAGATAAGCGGGATGACGACCTCCGAGGTGACCAGTTATTCATTGATAATTGGCTTGGCGGAATAACTCCGTCTCCGCGCTGCCTCTGAGGCCTACAAGTCTTATATAAAGAATAAAGGCCTAATTCATTCATCATAAATAAGAATACATTTGTGAATACAGCATGCCTAACAAATGACTGTTGCTTAGACAGAAACCATGGTGAAAGTAAGCCGGTACGCACCTATACTACGTACCGGTATAAGATTGACAGACGGTACGCCGTAGTGGTAAGACATGAGGGTTACCGCCCCTTTGCTCTTTGATGTCAAAAGTGCCCTTCTGACAGGGCCTGCCTGTCTTGTGACAGTAACACTTGTTGTTCAGACTTGGAAATTCGCTAAAATGTCTCAACCATTTATTTGTGCCATTTGCAAATACATTTTCTGACATCTGGCACTCCGAAGTTTTTTCTTTGTTTTTTGTTTTTGCGCACGCGATCGCCGAAAAAGCGGGTGAAGCGGTTTTGCTTCATTGTCTTTTGGAAGCTTTGATATGGACATACCTGCATCTACAATGGAAGTATTCAGTATCAAATTAAAGTAGACAACCAGAGGCATGCATTGGTACCACTTGTAATGTACTTGCTTGAGAATAAGGTGGTTCAATTTCAGTGTAAAGATCATTTGGCTGGGGAAATATATTTATTTGATATTATAAACTTGGCTTAGTTAGCTGCTGGACTTCCATCTAATAGCCTAACCAAGAGCTCAAAAAATAAAACTAAACAAAAACACAACACATTATGATATAGACCTGTAATTTGAATAGAAGAGTTTTCTATCTCTCATTTGCAGAAAGTAAACACCCCAAATCCGTTTCCCAGTTCAGACTTCAGTGCTGAAGTCTCACACACAAGAAAGGGGAGGGGTTTGAGTTTCAGATCTTTTTCTTTGCTGTAGCAGCTAGACTTGCATAGAGTACAGCAACTAATCCCATAGAGTTCTACAAAGAAATAAAATAAAAAATGTAGAAATGGCTATATACATTTTTGGTTTGTTGTTTTCATCCTCTTGATCTAGACCATGATGATGAGCTGTGCTGCATCATTTTTATTATATATACATAGATTACTGTATAAAAGGGATAACCAAGTAGCCTAGATGTTACACTCAAACACAGGCTCAAAGTCATGACTACAATTGAGTAAATGATAAAAAAGAAAGAAAAAAACATTTTTGTGCCTGGTAGCCAGGCCAGTCACATGCTCACATACACACAGTAGGTTTTGAGTCCCACAGGTGACATGTGGGCCTGCCATTTTCAGTACTATTGTAATGTGGCAATAGTACTTTGCAAACTAATTTAATTGCTATAGCAACCTGGTAAAATGCACCAGAATGAAGGACATTGCATGAAAATGCTTACAAAATTCCTGACCTGACGCCCCTAGCCTCTGTATAAAGACAAGCATTATTGTTGGATATATTAAGATAGGAGACTTAGAGTTATATTTTTCAAAATACAGCATTCTCCATCCCTCTTGTAATTAAAAATACTTGTAATTAGAGTTGGCATGTTGTTTGTAAATTTTGCTCAATGTGCTCTTTTTTAAAATTTGAGTCCCTGCCCCTCCAAAGGTCTCTGCACGACCCTGGCAGAGTTCCTAGGGCTGTTTAATAAACAAACCATTGGTAGTAAACGGAACACTCTAATGCATTGAATTTATCCCTTTTTCTGACTTGAAAAAATGGGTAATAACATTTAAATCATATCTGAATTCACTTTCTTTCAAATAATAAGTCAGAAAAAAGGGATAATTAGTATGTTCAGTTTGCTACCATGGAATGTCGGAATGTGTGTGAAATTAGCCCAATGCCATAGACCTCGGTCCGTGTAACACTTTGCAGTGCTTTGATCCATTTTTAGAATTAACATGGGGAAGATGAAAATTGGGTTCAAAACTTCAAATTTCCATTTATCAGACAACTCAGATAATAGGTAATTGATGCAGTTTGTGCATTTCATTGTTGTTTGTCGTTTGCTTTTGAGAGAGTGGATAGTTGAATTTGATACCAAAATAAAAATAAGTCAATATTTCAATATTCCATTTCTGTGCCGTGGTTGGACTGAACCATGCGCGCTGAGGGATGTCTTGGTTCAGGTAGGCTAGAAATGAGATGGATGGACTCGAGACGTAACATTACAGACCTGACAGAACAACTGGCCCACCATCAGGCTTACCTGCAAACTTTCTATTACAGAAACCAATAAAGTTGTTGCATGATTTATTTTCATATTTTACCGTGGCTTATTGGAACACCTTCACCGGCATCGCCCTTACGCACAATCAATTCAGTGAAGAAACGGTGATGCCGAGTGTTGCCTATGCCACCTTGGATATATTTGGGGACGATATAGGAATAAAATTTTGTTTAGATCAGGGGTCTCCAACAGGTAGTTCAGGAGCTGCTCGCCACCTGAGTAGCTCAAAGAGTCACAGGAAATGTAAATGAATTTCATAACATCCTAACAACAAAATCTTGATATCTTCCTACTGCTTTAATGCTCTCTGATTAGAAGTTATGTTGGTAGAGTTCACCAGATTTGGCAATAGGCCTAACTACAGAGACGCAGATGTAGCCTACATTATCAATGTGACAAGAGTAAGTTCGTGAATGACCTCTTGGCTACTCAAAAGCAAAGCAGACGTCAGCTGAACCGAAACTTCGCATGTTACAGCGCAACTGTACAGACTGTACACGACTGTACACGATGTCTAAACAAAATGTTGTTCTTATATCGTGCCCAAATATAGCCTAGTGGCATAGGTAACACTCCTCGGCATCACAGTTTCTTGACTTTACTGATTGATTGTGCAAAGAGCGAAGTGTTCCAACTTGGCCACGGCGAACATAAATCACAACAACTTCATAGGCTTCTGTATTAGAAAGTTTGCAGGTTAGCCTGCAGGTGGGCCAGTAGTTCTGTCAGGTCTGTAGGTCTCAAGCTGACTTGATAAGCCTATCCATAGCTGAGGCCTCTCTCTACAAAAGACAACTGGCGCTACCTAACCAAGACATCCCTCCGCGCACTTGGTTCAGTCCAACCACGGCGCAGAAATAGAAAATTGAAATATTGACTCATTTTTACTTTGTTGTCAAATTCAACTATCCACTCCCTCAAAAGCAACCATCAAACAACAATGAAAGACACAAAAAGCACCAATTACCTATTATCTGAGTTGTCTGAAAAATGGAAAATTGAAGTTTTGAACCCAATTTTCATCTTTTTCATGTGAATTCTAAAAATGGATCAAAGCACTGCAAAGCGTTACACGGACCGACCTGCTTACCTTTTTGTTTGAGCCATACATAACACAAGGGCGCACTAGAATAGGCTATTGATTTTTTTTTTTTTTTTTTTTTTTTTTGTAGTACAGGTAAGAAATTCAAACTACTTTCACCCCTGATTTAGGCTAGGTATGTATTATTGCCATGTGATCCTTGTTACCATAATTACTAATGCTTTTTGATTATTGTATTCATATTTGACTGATGAAAACGGTAATTTAACAGCATAGTAACTTTTTCAAATAGCCTAGCCTAGAAATTTTGCTCTGCCAGTATATTAAGCCGTTTGCTACAGGGCCTCAATAGGTCTTGTGATTTGTCCTACCAAGGTTTTAAGGGCAGCCTTAACAGTGCTGCGATTGTGCAAAGCAACTATTGTTTCTGATGGTGTCATCTTGTTAGTTGCTCTGATTTTCCGAAGTGCAGAAAAGACAGCTGCTGATTCTATCTCTAGGATTGAGCCTGCTCTGTGGCCAGACTATAGATTTTCGATGCTATAGTTGATTTAAATAGCAAATGAAGTCGTTTTGTCATTGCCTTAAAATGCCTTAAAGTGCTAAATATTAGAATGTCAGATGGATTCTGAAACCTGTATCTGATGCACCTTGTCTAGTGAGGACCAGCCTCAAGCTGCTTTTACATGCAAGCGGAGCGGAGCGTAGCTAGCCTGATTGGCATCGACTTTCAAAGCTCTACGAGACTTTGGTCTGACCAAGAGCCTGTATAACAAACTTTCTCAAATCGCATGATTGACCTGCCTCCCTTAAATGCCTCGGTTTGCTACTGGCCAATGTTAGAAAATGCGGTGCCGAAGCAAAACCAATCACACCACTCTTTCCTCTGACATATGTCAGGATTGAGAGCCGTTGCAGCAGCTCAAAGTTGATTGGTTCTCGACCAAGGGGGCAGTTCCCCAGTTTTGGGGAATTCAGATGATCCTGCCCGATCAGCAGCTGGCCAGACCAGCGACAGCAACGCCGAACGTGTTACGTCACTGGGAGGGCGTGCCAGGCTAGAGCGTAACTGTGTTCTGTGTTCAATGCATTCCAATTAGTAACGGTCAAACATGAGCTAGAGCAGCGAGATGAGCGGAGCCAGCGGCAAAAGTTGAGCAGTGCTCAATATTATGCAAATGAAGGAGTGGTATCGTAGGCTGTAGCCAATCAGATTGCTTGTTTTTACTTCTCACGGTTGGAAAATTTGATGACCGTGGAGCTGTTTGATTGTAACTTGTCAAAAACAGAATAACTGTAAGGGCTTTGTATGAGGTTATTGACGTTGCTGGAATGGTAAACATTTAATTGTGAGCTTCATTCCAAGAAATCAGTGTTGTAATATTAAGCTAAGTGCCTCGATAGCCAGTTAGCTTGCTAGTTCAGTCAATCACGCCGTTCCCACAAATCGACACGCATACTAGAAGCGGGGACAGCGGCTCTGCTCCGCTTGCATGAAAAACCAGCGTTAAGGGATAAAGTCGGTGTGACAAGGACCGAAAGTATATTGCAATATCATAAAAACTGGGAACATTGCCAGGGAGTAGAATTTTAATACGTTTGTGCTGTCCTAGGTAAGACCACTTGCTAGTTGTAGCTTCTGGGGGCACCCAGCTAGGTGTTAAGTAGCTATCTGTAAAGCTTTCACTGCCTGGTTTTAAATGTTGGAAGTGTGGGGCTATTTTGAGCCTTTCTATGGTTTAAAACAGCAATTTACTGACACTCAGCTTGGTGCCCCCGGAAGCTACAACTAGCAAGCGGTCTTTTCTGGCCTGCATGAACATATCACAATCATTCTCCCTGGCAAATGTTCAAACTTTTCATGATGTTGCAATATAATTTTGGTCTTTATGACAACAGATTTCTCCTTTAAGACTACCTTTTGTTTTGCATTAATTAAAACTAGAAACATTCAGTCAGTGCATTTACATGCACATAAATTCACTCCGATTATTCACCATACTCCGAATTCTTCTTGTCATGTAACTCAAGAAATCTGTGCTTATTGTGGATGTGGTTATTTCTGTCATGTAACTCATACTCCGATCATTCCACTTTTTTTTGCTGTCTAAAGCTAAAGCCAACAAGTGGTCCCTAAGGTAGAGGTTATGGTATAAATGAGCTATCCCTCTAGCTCTTGACTTAGGTAGCTATTAGGCTTATCTGGAAGACTGCTCTAATGCATTATAATTTCAGAATACTGAAATATTGGATGTTGTTTTGACTAAAATTAAGTGATATCACTTTGTGCTTTAGTTAAAATGAATCCTCAGATAATAGAAAACTTGTCTAATGTTAAATTTTTTATTCATTCTGGACTGCAGGGATCAGTTTACAAACCTCTGTACTTCGTTTTGACATTTGTTCTTTATATCCTCATCATCATAGCCAATGTAACGCTGGTTTTAACAGTGATCACAGAGAAAAGCCTTCACGAGCCTATGTACATTTTCCTCTGTAATCTGTGTGTGAATGGACTATATGGGACTGTTGGTTTTTACCCTAGATTTTTACTGGATTTGCAGTCTGATACTCAAACAATATCCTACAGTTGGTGTTTATTGCAGGCATATGTAATTTATACATCTGTAATGTGTGAAATCACACTTTTAACAGTGATGTCATATGATCGTTATGTTGCTATATGTAGGCCACTGCAATATCACAACATTTTAACCACCCGTACTATAGTTAAACTACTTGTAGTGGCCTGGTCTTATCCTATTTTAGCAACATCAACGGCTATTATCCTTACTCTCAGGATACCAATTTGTGGATCTCGGATCCAAAAACTGTTCTGTGATAATCCTTCAATACTAAAGCTGGGTTGTTCTCAAGCCATAGCCAACCAAGTATGGAGTATGTTAGTAATTACAGGTCAGCTTCTTCAATTTGTTTTGATTCTAATTTCTTATGCTATTATTGTCCGTGTTTGTATTTCCTCGAGTGAGGGTAGAGCAAAATTTACAAAAACTTGTGTGCCCCATATCTTAGTTATGACAGTCTTTATCATGACAACACTGTTTGATTTGTCATACAGTTGGGATGGTTCAGAGAACCTTTCACTTATAGAGCGTAATGCATTTTCAGTACAATTTTTGATTCTCCCTCCACTTTTGAATCCATTAACTTATGGACTTCAACTTCCACAGATCCGAAAAGCAGTATTCAGATGTCGTAAACAGATGTGCAGCTGATCGTTTCTGCCATTGAGCTAGGCCTACAATTTACCAGCAATGGTGGGCTGAAGAATCTAATTGTAAATAATAAGTGTCCTGAGCTTGGTCATTTGTGGGATCTCATTTGTGAGATATAGTATATGCACGCTCTTCTTGTATATAGATATATATTATAAATTGTGTTAATACAAAGTGATCAGTGCATG
>JAODXP020005378.1:37500-40000 GCA_027497455.2 Sardinella longiceps | reverse complement strand
TGCAGTTTTTTGTGCACACACACACATGGACACACACACACACACACACACACAAACACACACACACCAATAAAGGCAGTGCAAATCAGACAGACATGCAGACATATGTGCTGCTTTCCAATATCTGTCAGAGAAAACACTCAGTTTTATAACACAAACAACCACTCTCTCCTCAGGCGATACATTTCACCGCATTGCATCACACACACACACACACACACACACACACACACACACACACACACACACACACACACACACACACACACGAATACACACACACACACAGAAGGCATGTTGTTGGTGTGTGAGGTGTGGACAACACAGAGCAGCGTGTGAAGACAAAGACAAGAGAGAGAGAGAAAACAGAAAAAAGAAGAGACCGAGCAAACGAGACCCTGGTGGAATAAACGAGTGTGCTCACAAAGATGGAACACAAAGAGGAGAGAAGGGGAGGAAGAACAGGTGGGAGGGAGGGAGGGAAGGAGAGAGGGAAGGAGGGAGAAAAAGAGAGAGAAGTCGTGAGAGAGACTGGAGCTTCTAATTCAGAGCCACTGAAAGCTTAGAGAAGAGATTGAAGAAGAAGAAGAAGAAGAAGAAGAAGAAGAAGAGAAGAAAGATTAGATGGATAGAGGGAGGAATGGAAGGAGCAGGAGAGGGTAGGAGGGAAGGAGGGAGGAAAAAGTGAGAGAAGCTGAGTGAGAAATGAAAAGCCTCTAAACAAGGAGAAGAAGAGCAGGTAAGATGGATGGATGGAGGGAGCAAAGGAGGGAGAGAAGAAGGGAGGCTGAAAACAAGAGAGAGGACGAGAGAGACTGCAGCTTCTAATGGAGAGCCACTGAAAGCTTATAAGAGAAGAAGAAGAAGAAAAGAAGAAGAGCATGTAAGATAGAGAGAGGGAAGTAGGGAGTGAGGGAAGAATGGAGAAAAAGAAGGGATATGAGGGAGATAAATGGAGAGAATCCATGAGAGAAAGAGCTTTAATGGAGAGTCTTTGAAAGCTTAGGAGGAGAAAAAGAGAGCATGTAAGATTGAGTGACGGAAGGAGGAAGAGAAGAAGGGAGGATATCTGAGGAGGAGAGAAAGAGAGCATATAAGATGGAGAAGTGATGGAAGGAGGATAGATTAGGAGAGAAAGAGCATGTAAGATAGAGTGATGAAGGAGGAAGGAGAAGAAGAGAGCATAGCTAGAGGATGGAAGGTGATGGAAGAGGAGGGAGGGAAGAAAGGGAGGATAGCTTAGGAGGAGAGAAAGAGAGCATGTAAGATGGAGTGATGGAAGGAGGAAGGGAACGAGGGAGGGAGAAAAGGGAGAAAAGATATGAAAGAAAGGAGCTTCTTTGAGACCCTCTGAAAATTACGAGAAGAGAAGGAGCAGATAAGATGGATGGATTGCGAGAGGTAGAGATGGAAGAAAGGAGAGAGGGAGGAAGAAAAAGTGAGAGAAGCTGTCTGAGATATGCAGAGCCTATGAAAGCTTAGGAGGAGAGAAGAAGAAGTAGAAGAGTTAAGATGGAGAGACAGAGCAGAATAAAGGAATAAAAGAAAGGGAACACAAGAAAGAGATGGGTGGCGAGAGAGAGAGAGAGAGAGAGAGAGAGAGAGAGAGAGAGAGAGAGAGAGAGAGAGAGAGGCTTGCGTGTGGCGCGGGAAGCTGGCTAGCTCAGGAGATTAGCACACTAAGCTAACACGGCGTGCTGCGTGCTGGAATTAACGGGCCTGATGAAATTAACGTTTTTATCAGCAGCAGCGGCTCACAGGCATCCCATGATATGCTATGTGGGTTTCTGGAGTATCTGCTGTGTGTGTGTGTGTGTGTGTGTGTGTGTGTGTGTGTGTGTGTGTGTGTGTGTGTGTGTGTGTGTGTGTGTGTGTGTGTGTCTGTGTGTGTGTGTGTTTGTTGTTGCTGCTGCTGGAAAGATTGCCTTCATTCAGAAAAAAATCCCCACTCTGCTCTTCTGCTAACTGCTAACTCTCCGCCTTCTCTCTCTTCTCTTTCTTCCCTCTCTTCTCTTTCTTCCTCTTCCTCTTCCCTGGTCTCTGTGTTGCTGGTAAAGTATCGTCTATATGTCCTTTCCATGGTCTTGCCCCTTCTCCATATGCGTGTGTGTTGGGGAAACAGAGGCCTTGGGAAGGTATCCTCGATTTATCTTTTCCATGGTCTTGCTCATGCTCCATATGTGTGCATGCTAAGGACTCAGAGGCCTTGGGAGGGTGTTCTGTATTCTTTAAGTTCTCTATTCTCTAAGTTGTGTCCACTCCATGGCCCTGCTCCTGCCTCTCCACATGCATGCGTGCTGGGGAATCAGAGGCCTGGGATTGAATCAATACTTAGGAGGGCTGGTAAGGTATCCTGTAGAAGTCGTCGTGTCCATGGACCTGCTCCATGTGTGCATGCTGGGGAATCAGAGGCCTTGGTCAGGTATCGTCTATATGTTATGTCCATGGTTCATGCTGCTCCTGCTCCACATGCGTGTGTACTGGGGAAACAGAAGCCTGT
>JAODXP020005378.1:25000-27500 GCA_027497455.2 Sardinella longiceps | reverse complement strand
TCCAAACACACACCACTGCAAATAAAACTGTCTGTAAAAAATAACAAGGAAAAACTGTGAAATGGCAACAGAAATAGATCTCTGTTGCAGAAACATCTAATTACATAACTTTTTTTTTCATAATAAGTGGAATGTTGCAAAGATTAACGTGACTAAGAAATGACAATAGACTAAACATAAAATATAGACATAAAACTATCATTGTAGGCTGTATCACTGAAGTAGAAATATCAATTTATTTCATTACCATCATTATATGTTTATTACCCATGATTGACACTCTTGAATGGTCTGAGTGACAGGTACAGGGACAGGGACAGGTACAATGGACAACTGCCCAAAGCACAGCCTACAGCATTTTATGTCTTTCGGTTTTAAATTGAACAAATAACGGAACTCTGTGGACACTTTTGAGCAAGATGCTACAGAGATGCTACTGGTCCATTAGGTTCAATCATGTATGCAAACCTAAAGCTAAAACTACAACCACCAGACTGAGACAACAGCTGGAAGAACTGAGGAAAGGTAAAAAAAAAAATGTTTTAAAGGGGCCATAGAATGAATTAATTATTGTACCTTGTTCTTTGATATTAAAATACAATTTATTCAGTTGTATTTTTTAAAAAATAAAATCAAGCTATTTTACAAGCCTAATTAAAACCTCAAAACCTTAATATTTGAGACGTGTATTTAAATAGGTTTTTTGCCTAAACAACACCTGACTCTGGCCAATTGAACTGCAATGGCTGTGTGCTATTTGACATCACTTGTAGGCTTTGTTGTAATTCGCCCATGTTTCAGTGGCTATTTCTAAATTGAAGATTTCCATATGAAAAAGGGCAGAACCATGCCTCATGTTCATGATAGCTCTTTGACCATGTACAACCTCTCTTAATTCATCAAAGCCAATGTAAAAGTGGTTTGCCATTCTATGTCTCCTTTAACATTCACCATCACAGTGGTGTATTTTTTCTCACCTCAAAAGCAGCAGACACCATCCGTACAACACAGCACTGTTGAGCATATGAAAATAAATTATTAAAAAAGGGGCTAAAACTTTGTTTGTGCAAACCACCATATACCAGTTTTATTTGCGGCCTTAAAAAAAAAAAAACCTTGCAGTGCAGGACAAACATTTGTGTATATAAAGAGCAGGGAGAATGAGATCAACATAAGTACCCTTAAACAACTCTCATCATAATTACAGACTATTTACTCAAAACTGATAATGCTGTTCTTCATTTTAGCTGAAGATGATGAAGTAACAGAGCTTCAAGAGTTATACTGTAATGAGATAGAAGAGGATGTCACTGCAAGCTGTGACTCAGGCAATAAAGCCAGTGTGTGTGCAGTAGGCCATGCAGGCAAGAGAGACTTATGGTTACAGCTCAATAGAGACCCAAGCTGAGCGTGCCTGTGTGGTATTCAACTTTACTGTTCTGTGTGCGGCACACACACACACACACACACACACACACACACACACACACACACACACACACACACACACACACACACACACACACAGACACTGACACAGTCCAGTGGTGAAGTTTCTCCAAAGTTCTTCTAAGGCAAATCAGGTTACTCAGCCACTGTATTAGAAATGTTTTCGGGCAGCTATTTGGGCTTAACAAGACCTCAGTATTAATGGGAAGATATCCAAAAGTCCAGATTGGCTGGTCGTACTAAAAAAAAAGCATATTGTGTGAATCTACGGAAATGATGTCACAATCTACCCACGAATCGCTAAAGCAAAGCTTAAAAAGAAATTATTTTAAAGAAAAAGCAATTTGCTCACTACGCCAACAATCGCGGCATGGTAATAACCATGGTGATGGAGGTAGTACACAAAAAAGCTAACTGTCAGTTATACAGCATTCAGCAATGCTATTTTCACCGTAAGGCAGGAATTCCAGTTTCTCTACACTGATATCTTTGAGTTACAAACTGCCGTAATGCTTTTCAATGGGAGGACTTCTGAAGTTATTGGTCTCCTCCTACACAGTTAAAAAGGATTTGTTGTGGTTACTCGAAAAATGTGTGGCAACTCATTGCCTCAAACGAGTTAAGTAAATATGACTTATGTTTTTAGATGTAAAGTGCTTTTAACTTGAAAAAGAAAAGTTATAGTTACTTAAGTCATTTGAGGCAAGGAGTTTCCACACATTTTTCAAGTAACCATTACAAATCCTTTTTTACAGTGTATATAAGAGTCTCTGGTATCTCACGTCTCAAGATGAGCAACAGTCAGCCTGTCTGTTTGGGAGGCACAGAAAACACACACAAGCATCTGCATCTACAACTGCATCTAACACTGCATCTAACATCTGCATCTAACACTGCATCTACCACTGCATCTACAACTGCATCTAACACTGCATCTAACATCTGCATCTAACACTGCATCTAACATCTGCATCTAACACTGCATCTAACACTGCATCTATCTAACACTGCATCTACCACTGCATCTAACACTGCATCTAACACTGCATCT
>JAODXP020005374.1:0-47997 GCA_027497455.2 Sardinella longiceps | reverse complement strand
AGTGGAAATGTGGATGGATCTGTAGAATTTGACATGACACCTATATGACAGTCTAATCAGATAATATAGCCTAATTAAAAAAAAAAAAAAAAAAATCGCGATCAGCAGAGGGGCCCTAGAGGCCGAGGGCCTTGGCCCTATCTATGCTACTGGACTGTGTTAGAGAGTGTATGACACGGTGTGTGTGTGAGAGAGAGCACTGTTGCAAGTCAATGAGAAAATCAGTATGAGGGAGAGAGTGTGAAAGAGAGAGAGAGAGAGAGAGAGCACAGCCTTTGCTAGTGAATAAGAGAGAGAGTGTGTGTGTGTGTGTAGAGAGAGAGAGAGAGAGAGAGGGAAAGCACATCAATCACTAAACAATATGAGGGCTGGAACCATTATAGCAGTTGGCGGTCTTTGGTATTTTTTGCCTTCAACAGTGCCTTCCAGGCAGTGCTGCCTTCAAGGCACTACCCTCAATTTAGGGTTAGGATGAGGGGGTTACAGTTAGAAATGTAGTAGGTAGTGCCTTTTAGACTGTGCTGCCAGGAAGGTGCCTTTTTGGGGGCAAAAACACCCCACCCCAAATCGATTTGCCCACAAAAGGGCAATCACTTGGAGAGCTCCTCTACATTCTGATAGATATCCTCATCCTCAACCTGTGGGGCTTCGTACACTTCGTCCATGTTCTCCTGAAGGGGTTCCATGTTGCCAAAGTCACAGTTCCCATAGTCACCGTAGTCATTGTCGTCATGCTGCCAATGACAAAAGACACAGAAACAGAGATGAACCACTGCTGCATTATTTAAATGTAAATGTCACATTAAAATTACATTGATTATGTGCACAATATAGACAAATACACACAATTTCACAGCAATTCTTACACCCCAGTATCTACATGCATAGGACAAATAATCTTTAGTGTATCTTTCTATGTCGAGATCATGTTGGCATCAAATGGCAAATAGGAGGTGCCGTGGCTCAGTGGCTAGAGCGTCAGACCATTACTCCGGGGACCCGGGTTCGATTCCGACCTGAGGTAATTTCCCGATCCCACCCCTTCTCTCTCTCTCTCTCCCACTTGTTTCCTGTCTATCTCTGCTGTCCTATCTGATTGAAGCCAAAAAATGGCAAATAATCTTTATTCTATCTTGAGATCATGTAAAAAAATGGCTAAGGACTACATATACAATACATACAGTCCAAACTGTAGCACCATGAGTGTGTTAGTTCATACAATGCCACGGCACTGAGCAGTATTAAATGTTAGATTATAAATGAAACCTTGGAATTAAACTTCATCGCTGCCATTGGTTTATCATCAGCTTCATCATCAGAGTTCTCCTCAGAATCCTGGGCATTTTCCTGCCTTCTGCACCAGTATCTGTTTTTAACATTAATGGGAAAAAGACATTCAAATTAAAGCTAAATGTTTGCTAAATTTAATCACATTTGCATTGATACTAGAAGGAAAACTAAATATGTCCTAAAGAGGTGTTTAGTTTATAGTATGTTACTACTTTTACTGGCCAAGGTTTAAATATTAGCATTATTATTACCTCCACCAAGGAGGTTATGTTTTCGGTTGCGTTAGTTTGTTTGCCTGTTAACAGGAGAACTCGAAAAGTACTGCACGGATTTGGATGAAATTTTCTGACTATGTGTATATTGGGACAAGCAAGAACTCATTCGACTTTGGTGGCGATCGGTGATCCAGAACAAGATCTGGAATTTATGTTGTGTCTGTGACCACATTGCCTTGGCGGAGGTGTGCGCTCTCTATTAAATGTAATCTGTAATGTAAATGTTAATATATAAATAATTACAATTATATATAATACATTTTTGTTGCTTAGTTTACACTTGCCCGGGTCTTCAAGAAACCGGTTATCTTCCCCTCCCCCGAGTAAGAAAACAATCGCATTTACACAAACATCAAAAACGGCTAAGAAAGGCGGTGACAATTAACCACCACATCACAGTTTTATCAAAGATCTTTCAAAGCAGCAAAATAGTGGCAGATGGCCACAAACGTGAAGTGTTTCGGTCTGCATTAGCAGCAGTGTCACATTACGTCACATAATTAACATTTTCCATGTGCCATAATATTGTCTGTGATCATTAATGAAACCAACAAATGACAATTCAATCGCTCCTCTGCAAAACATGTTGTGAACCAAGTATGCTTTTTAGCTTTAGACAGAGAGGATTTGTTTGGCAGTTACCATGACGACATAGCTATATGCTAACTATAAGCTAGTTGTTTTGGACTTTGCTCAAACCTAACATATTGCTGTAAACTATGTTTATGTTTGCTCTGTCCACTTAAAATGAACTCAGTAATGTTACCCGCAGGCTGTCAATAAATTAAATCTCAAATATAAATGTAAAACATTACGTTAGCTAGATCGCTAGCATTAGCTCGCTAACAACTTGAAATTTTAGTAGGCTATTTACTGCCTGGCAGCTTCATCTGATAGAAATACCAACAGTAACAGTTTAGTCTTGAAATCATGTTAAACACTTACAGAATATGAGAGATACATGCCAAAAAAACATGATAACTCCAAAAAGACGATTTATTGGTAAAAGTCTTGACATCATTCAAAACCAGGTGGTGCCCTTGTGAAAATAGAACTACTATGCGCGAACGTAGATTCTAGGTGCTTCTCGTTCGCTCCAACTGTCTTTGGTGCTAGAGCTCCGGATAAGGGTAGTTACACAAATGTCTGAAGACGGGGTTCTCTGACATCTCCACCTTGCCCGGAGTTCGTGAAATTCTCTGTCTTCACCTTTGGGTAAGTGTAACAGAGAGGTGCAACCGTAGAGAAACATGTGCGTCATGTGCGAGTTTGTGTAAACGGGGTCTATACCTGAATAGGATGAAACCGGAGAGGGTGGCAAGAACAGAACCTGAGAGGACTCCCACAGAAGCTGCTCCTCCACATTGGCATTCATCTGCTAAAGGACAAGCACAAGCATCAGCATCAATTCACAGAATATTCTTCTTCTATACATTTTTCTTTGTTTGTGCTGACACAAAATGTAAGAGTTCCTCTTCCTGCCAAATCTCACTTTAACCACTAGAGCCAGGTATTCTGGTCCAGTAACTGTAGTGAACGCAGTGAGTGTATATACTGGTCATACATACTTCTTTGTGATATTTCATGCAGCTACAGGAAGCACGGGCGGACCCAGATAATATAGTCGGGTAGCATTTAGGTAACAGAGCTCTACTCATGTCAAGAGTTCATATCAGACAGCTACAGACATACCAATCAATCAATCAATCAAAAACTACCTACCAGTCCTGATATCTGTGCCATTGGACATCTGTGCTCCATAGCTACTACTGGCCTCACAGTAGTACTGCCCAGCATGTTCAGAGCTGATGTCTGAGATGACGTACAGTTGGCCGCTGCCTACTGAGGCGGATATGTTGTTCTTGAACCAGGAGTAGTTCTCCACGGGTGGGTTGGCGTCACTAACGCAGGCCAGAGTCACTGAACTTCCTTTGAGGACTGGACCTGAGGGGTGGACAAACACCCACACGTCCTGTGGAGGATCTGAAAGTATGGAGTGCAGGGGAAGATAGCTTTATTACAGAGACTGACAGACAGACATAAAAGAAAACCTTTTTTTTAGCACTGTACACCAAGACCAATGAAACTTTGTTTGGAGCAAAAACCACCAAACTTTAAACTAGCTGCATAGTAGGCATACAAAACATTCCAAATATGTTCCAGAGTCTTACAACATGCCAATGATGTCTAAAAGCAAAGCTCTCACTGAGTCTCAAATAATAGACTAGCCTACATATTGTTTTGTTTATTTGTTTGTTTGTTTTAATTATTATTGATCAGATGATCACATTACAGAGCAATCAAGCAATGCATACCTGCAATTTTGATGACGCTCTGAGAAGAGGTGCTTTCTCCATGACTATTCTTTGCCTTGCAGTAGTACCCTCCAGCATCCTCAGAGCGTATATTTATGATGATGTACTGCTGTCCGGACCCTAGTGAAGTAGGCCTGCCTGTCTTGAACCAGGTGTATGTCTCCACAGGTGGGTTGGCATCACAAGCACATAATAGAGTCACTGAACTTCCTTTTTCGATCAAACGTGAGGGTTGTACAAACACAGACACATCCTTTGGAGCATCTAAAAAAAAACATTTGACAGATTATGACACATTTAGAATTTAGAAATGTGATCACACGATTATTGTATCTTAATAATTAAAATAAATAAGTAAATAAAAAACTCAAATAATAGCAGTGATTAAAAAACCTGAGTAATACTTAGTAGTCTTGCCAGTGCCTTGGAAAACTATAGCCTAGAAATCTAATCATACACATTTGCTAAGCCAGTCTGAGAACTGTTTTACATCTGTGTTGCATGAAGATGATCAACACCTGTGAACAAGTATTCTAGCCCAGGAAGAATTTACATTTTTCTTTAACAAAACAAATGATCTCACTAAATCAAAGGCACGCTATTCATGAATGTTGAGTCTTTTGATTCTCTATTACTCTTCCATACCTACTGGTATGTTTGCCATGTAATCATTTGTTTTTTTAAACAAAAAGTAATTTTTTAAAACAAAAACAGTTATTTTGAACTCTTCAGAACACTTTTTCCCTGGGCCTGCTCTAGTGTTTTTGCTGCACTAGGCCACATGAGTTTTGTCCCCTCAAAAAAAAAGTAAAGAAAATGAAGTTATACATGTGTTATACATGCCCCCCTTGATATTTAGCGCCCTAGGCGCTTGCCTAGTTTGTGTTTGCCAGGATCCGGCCCTGCTTTTTCCTCATCATTCAGAACAAATAAGTAACAGTGTTTCATACACTCACAAGCGATGCTGATTGTCAGTGGTGATGACTGTTGGCTTCCGACTTCACAAGTGTAGCTTCCCTCGTCATGACGGTTCAGGGAGGGAAAATGGAGCATCTTCTTGTTACTCCCCACCACCGCACCATTTTTCCTCCAGATGAAAGTGGGGCTGCCACTCAGCATGCAGGTGGTGAAGCAGGTCAGATAAACGTCCTTACCTTCTTTAAGGTGACCTGGACTCCGCACCTGGAGGTCTGCACAGAATCAATTCAATTCAGCTCAAATACAGTGCATTGTCTCGCGGCGATTTACAGACACTACGGGAAGCATCTGTGAGTGACAGGGCAAGGGAAAAAATCCCTTCGCTTTACTAATTCATTTTTAGGAAGAAACCCAGGGCGGATCCACACCTCATGGACTCTGCCTACCTGCCTGGGGTCTAATAAAGTATCCGTACAGTCGGTAGTCTGCATAGATTTACCATTGTTTACATAGAGCAGCATGAGTACTGAATGTAGTCAGAGTCAAAATCAAACAAACAAACAAACAAAAACAATCTTGAAAATCCCTTAGGGTTTAAGATCCTAGAGTAACCTTCGCACAAGCCAAATTTGAATATGCATGCTTCCTCAGTCCTATTATTTATTTAATTTTTCTACTTCTTCTGTCACAGTCACCAAAGAGGGTGAACAACCTGTGATGGCACTTACCGGTGACACTGAGATTCATTCCCGGTCTCCCCGTCCACTTCTCCTTTTCTTGCTGGGTGATCACCCTGCAGTAGTACTTGTGTCGCTGGTCCTCCGCGGTCACCCCAGACAAACGCAGAGTGCATCTCCTCGTCTTGTCGCCGCAGTCCACTTGCACTCTACCGGTGTATTGTGGGTCACTGACGAGGTCGGTCTGCTCCCCCTTCCTCCTCTGCAATGTCCAGAAGACCTTCTGGACGCTGAGGTTGGCTGGATATGTGTAGGAGCAAGTCATGCTCACGTCCGAACCCTTCAGGGCACAGACACCTGAACTAGGCTGGTAGGTCATAGACCACTGCACGCCAGCCACACCTCAAACAAGTAGCAGACATGTTAAAAGTGATTTCCCAAATAAATTTTGTGTCAAGTATAATCAGAATTACTATATTACTACAATAATAAGAAGATGGTTTCACCCTCCACACTACACACACACACACACACACACACAAACATAACTTATGGGCGCTATTTTCCCAGGTGCTTAAGTTAAAATGAAAGTGCTTAGTGCAGGCTGAAGCACTTTTTTTCTTACTACGCATCTGAGAGAATACTGGCGCAAGTGAATAATATTGGAAGTATTCTTTCTCATCTAGTTTATAAATGTGTACAGTTGTCTTAATACAGTAGCAAAGACATTATAAATATAGAATACAGGGGTATTCAATTTATTTATACTTACTATGGGTCAAATGCAGAGCGATAACCAGAACCACATAACAAAGGACTGCATGCTGTTCCATCCTTACCGTCATTTAACAGTCTAATGAGAGGAATTTACTCATTTCAGTTTAAATAACATTTGCAATTATACATTACAGAGTAGAATATAATTTCCAGGAGCTGGGTAAACTGACTAGCTACCTTAAATGTCAATGTAAAACTGCCACAAGTTTTAAAATAGATAAGCAAAATAAAATAAACAAAAATCAGAATCAGTTTATCCAAATAATTGTAATTCGGTTAGATTGGGTCTGTATGCATGTTCGAAATATGTTTCTTTTCACAGAAAGAAATAAACTACACGATCAGAATCAATTTATTTACATACACAATGGGTTCTACTTTGGTTAGTCCGAGTCTCTATAAAAACAACCTTTTTCATAGATTTATAATATTAAATCTGTAACATTTGGTTTCTGCTCTTACCGTGCTTGACTGGTGTGGCTCCACTGTAGGTTTGCTGCTATGAGTGACAGTTGGAGCCCTGGCACTCCTCCATCGGGGCTGTCGCAACAGGACAGGCAAACCAGGCAATTGCCTGGGGCCCCAGGTTGAAAGGGCCCCCCAAGATTGACTGTTTAACCATTTTAGCAGTTTAGTTAGTGGTGTTTTTCAATACAAAATGACTTTAGACTGGAGTTACTGTAGACAACTATTTAATACAAATAATTATTATATTGAAGATTACAATAATGTGGTTCATGAAGGTGTTTATGGGGTGTGAAGGGCCAATATGCCCTGTTTGCTTGGGCCCCCCTAAGTACCTTGAAACGGCCCTGTCCTCCAGTGACCTGATATTCTGCTCTCTCACATTAGGGTCACTTCAGGTCCCTATGCGGGAACAACAGACCTCATGTAGCCTACTGTCTCTTCTTGAATAGTTTTGATTGGCCTGATCTACTATGAAGAACTTAGATGTGTTAAATGAGGGGTTATCAGTGGTCATGGAATTTCTGGAAAATCCTAGAATTTCAATTCAGTCCATTCCAGATTGCCTTGGGCAGTTTTATGATAACAGGAGTAATATGATGGGACATAGTCTGTTCCAATGGTTCCGTATCATAAGTCCGACATCCCATTAGTCCGACATCCCATTAGTCCGAAAATGAGCCATTGAGGAGAGATCCCATTAGTCAGACATACCATTAGTCCGAAAAAAAGAAGCCCATTGTTCCGACATCCCATTAGTCCGAAAATACACATGTAGAGATGCATGAATGGCTTGTAAGGGGGCTAGTAATTAATGACCAAAATATTGACGCTACTTGTCAGTGTTGAGCTGTTCTCGCTCCTCTGTATGTGAGTGAATGCGTGTGGGCATATTGTGTGTGTCTCCTCCTCATTTTGAATGCTAATTTGTGATGGGTTTTGTAGTAGGAACGTTTTGAGACTGAAGCAGTTTGATGTTCATTTGCACACACACACAAAAAAAACACATCCACGGCTGATAGATAATTGTCGCAATTTAGGGAATGCGAACCTTGGTTGCCCGTGCAACTGCCACGCACACATCCCCTACCCCACTCTCTGCTAATGCTTTTATTTAATTAACCATTGAATAAATCCAGACTGCGGTCTATTTCCTAAAAACTCCGTCTGTCATTGTTTTTGTTAGACTGACGTGACACTCTGTGAATTCCGTTATGTTTCAAAACTCATAATTGGTAATTAAACAAAATCGATCACACAGAGTTTGTCCTGGAAGAAACGGATCCTATGTTCCCCGCCTTGTATATGACCACGGAAATTGCATGGGATATGCTTGCGAGTGCACATTTCGTAGGTATACAACCTGCGGAGTTTCGCACCATCTCTCTGTTGCCTGCATTATGCAGAAAGCAGATTTGGATAGCCTGCTTGAGATTGGACAGTTGAATGAATAGGCTATTATATTTTATTTATTTGTTCTGTAATGTTCTAACCAACCATACTATAGTGGTCCGCAAGTAAGATATAGTGGTAAAGTTTATGTCCAATTACGCACAACTCCAAGGCCAATCTGGAGACGTCTTTTGCTCAAAATCTCTCATACTTGACTTGTCCTTTTCGTTTGGTAGCCAATCTATAGCCTAGGCTACCGCGATCAGACATGATATCCATATACTTTGATTTTGGAGAAATTAGTGCATTCAACTTTTGGGACATGGTTGTTTGTTTTTGTGCTGATTTAGGCTACTCTTAAAAGCGGCTGCTTTCTGCAGCGGCCACCCGACGTTTCCTTATCCTTACAACTTCTCAAAGTTTAGGCTACTTGTTGTTTCCAGTAGATTTTTTCGTTAAGATATTAACCTTGTTTGATTTATAATGTGGTGAAATTTAGGAATTAGTGCCGAATAGACCGCTGGTATTTTGTAATTGTGTTATTCACTGCTTAAACCAGCGCACTTCTGCAGCCACCTTTTTTTCCCAGCAGTGAAGACATTTTGGACTGTCAACATGGCCGTAGCTACAATAGAGGACACCTAATTTTTCGAGCCGAAAATAAGTTAAACATTCTTAATTAATCCCTTTGCGCGCGTTAGTGCCGCAAAACATATCTCCGGTTTTGCTTCATTGTCTTTCGGAAGCTTTATATGGGCATGATACCTCTTACAATCGAGGTAGCCTATTTAGTAAATCTGATCTAATTAAAACTTAACAATCAGATCTACCCATTGGTATCATTGGTAACGTACTTGCTAGAGATTGAGAGGGTTTAATTTCAGTGTAAATATCGCCTATATTTAGGCAAGGTATGTCTTCATAGTGTTAAAGGCTGAAGTTGCTAGATCATCACACATTATAATATAGACCTATAATTTGCAGAGAATTGAAACCTGTGAAATGAACACAGTTTTTAAAAATGTAATCTGTGGTGGGAGCACATTATTGTAGACTAAATCATTGGAGCATTTAAATCATTCACTGAAGTAAATGATATTTTTTCCAAACACAATCAGTGGCAGGTTACACTGTTGTCACAAAATCATAAATACCCTAAAGAATTCTGTGCTAAAAAGATACAGCTGAATATTCAGCATTGCTCAGTTATGTAGCCTATTAGGAAGGAAGGAGGAGCTGTGTCTCATTGACTTTCAGTGGGTATAATTTCTGTGTTTCCATCAGAAAAAAGTCTATCATGATGTGCTCCCACCATTGCATTTTTAAGAATTAAAAATTTCAGTAGATCTCTTATGTTGAAAAATTTTCGGCGCGCTGTGCGCGCATTTAGGACCTCGTAATTTCAAAATGCTGTATACGGCCATGACTGTCAATGCGTTACTTAATCCCTGTGTGTGTGCTTTTGCTGTGTGTCAAACTCTTCAGTCAATTTGACTGCAAACATACAATTGTCATTAGGCTTATTGCCACTGTCTTCTCAAGCAGCTACTGTTACATACAAGACTTAAGTATCTCAATTAAATCCTTTAAATCAATTAAACGTGACTATATCGCACTGGGCTCCGCACTGCGCATCTGTTCAAAGAACTTCAAGCCCATGGTGCAGGTTGAACATCACTATGCAGCATTGTGTACATTGATGAGAAAACAATTCGATTTTCAGTCTCATAGAAATCTAACTATACCATAAATGGAATTATTAGATAAAATTGTGTTAAAAAATAACTTCCGTCTGTCTAAATCACCGACCGGACGTGACGAGTGCGGAGGAACACAGGTCAAATCTAGGTTCACGATGTCAATGGAAGTCGAGGAGGAATTCCCTGGTGGCCACGTCCACGATGGCCCACAGCCATATAATAACGAGCCTTCAGGCGCGAAAGAGGATAGGGCGACAAAACGGGGCGGAACGATGGGCAGAGAATAGAGGTAGAGTTGTGCGTCCAGGAGAATTAGTGGAGCATTGGGCTAATGTTTTGGTGAGTTGCTGTAGCATGGTGGCTAACGTGGGTTCTATTTTGGACTTGCACCCTTGGTGTTGTAAGAAATAAAATCAGGTTGATCATACTTTCGCCCTTTCTCTTGATTAAACAACTATGTATATTGCCTTACTATAACGTAGTAACATTTTGTCTTATATTCTATTTGACGTAATACCGACAAGGGTTGTGCAGTCTATCTTCAATGCTAACGTTAGCTACGTTGGCAATTAATGCATAACATCAATAGCCCAATATTAGCATTTAAACTACAATAACAACCGACTAACAGTAATATCTGAAATGTCGGTAAATGTGAACATGGTGTTGTTAGAAGGACTGAGATAAGGGCAGATCAGGAAAAGAAACAAGGGTTTGAGACGTTTCAAAGGGCTGATGTTAGCTAGATACCTGTGCAGACGCTAGTAGACAGCATGTGTTGACGTGAGGTGAATGCTTACGAGTCTAGGCATTCGGTAGATTGACCCCAGACATTACCTTACTATCCTTCCCGGGTATGATGCCTGCTTTCTCAGTCTCTTACCCCCCAGTCAGACTAGCGACGAGCGACTCGGGCTACGCGACCGGTTTCTATTCATTGTCAATGAGAGCAAGCGACCAGCGATAAATCGCCCGGTGGGCGGGCCCAGAATAGACTTCAAGGCTATTATATGCAAATGAGGAGCGATGCGACTCGGCGACAGCCAATGCGAGTGAAGCCGAGGTACTCTGAACGAAACTTTCTCCCGCTTACAATATCGGCGGCGCTAACGACAACGATCTCAAACTTGGCCACAAACTAAAAAGTTAGGGATTCATGACTTCATATTTTTGAAATCGAGGTATCAGTGTTACTAACGACATCAGAAAATATTGGTTTTATACACAAAAAATACCTGTGTGTTGATGTACGATTTTGTACCAAGTACCTAAGTTAGCAACATGCTACCAACGAATGACAGCCCTGAGTCACGCCTCCTCAGCGACCTGAGTCGCTTGGATTTGTAGCTAGTCTGACTGGAGGGTTATTGCTGCAGGTGGTATACCCAGCTTCAAGCAAAAGCATAGCTCTCTCCAACCCAGCAGGCCAGAGTATGCTTAGACAACAAATTTACAAAAATAATTATGCTACCTAATGCCAGTTATATATTATTTGAGATTTTTGTACTGTACATAATTTGTCCTAAGGGATTAGCACGTACTTGGAGCTTCATATGAAATATAGAATAGAATAAAAAAGAAAATGTTACATCAAATACTGTCAATTCACCCTGACCATTATCAACAACTTTGCATCAGTCATCCCTCTAGGCAGTATACAATTTACAGGTAGGTAGTTGGATCATGGGCATATGGCTATGTCAGCACAATCAGGAGGCAATTTCCATAGGAAAGGGGAAAACACACAGGATTTCAATGGCCCCGTATGGGCACATTTTGTTCTGTACAAAATTAATACACAATCACAAAGCGTCTTGGTGTATAGAAGTTATTTATTTTTAAAAGGTCAGGAAAGAGAAATGCAAATAAGACCTGGTATGAGAGTTTTGGATAATATATTAGGTAACTTTCATGCAAGTTTACTTGTTTACACACTCCACCTGTTGGAGCTTGTCCATGATATTTGTCTGGACTAGGCTATCAGCCATTTTCAACCTGAAACTGAGTATAGCGTAATGCATGTCATGAATGTGGAACCATATCAAATCTGGACTAATCTGCGTAATGTTAAAGCGTTAAATGTGCAGGCACAAATATATAATTTACATGACAGAAAGTAAAGTGATTTCAAACGTGAATGGTGGCTAACTTCCTCGTCCCTATGATGAGGAAAGTGGAGCAGGTGTTGCCGAGGACAGGATGGCGCCGTCATCTTTGAAGGCTTGTGGTGACTGAATGTATCCCTCTGTCAGTGAGGCCATCAGGGATGATAACGTTACAGATTCCTAAAGAGGGGAAAATATTGAAACAGTCAACGTAAGTTACCTTAAAAAAAGAAAAAGAAATAAAAAGACCTTTAGGAAGTGAGTGAAATCTCTTACATGATGGTTTCTCTTTATGGCTCGGATGACTCAGTAGTTTACAGAAGCTGTGGTAATGGACTGCATAGCAAGGTTGGTTTGGGTTATGTCTCCACTGTTATTCTCATGGGGGGACACTAGAAGAAGTCTGTAGGAAAATGTACACAACAGTTTTAGGTATCACAATTAGTACAACTTCTGTGATGTGGTACAGCCATAATAATTAATATTTCGGCATGAGGTCAGTAATGGTACAAATAATGGCAGTGTCATGATTACTTCTATGTACAGCTAAAAAACATCATTGCGAGTCACCTCTAATATGGCTTCATGTCTTCTGTAACGTTACAACTGCATAGTTTCCAGGATAATTTCCCAGGGGGCAACAACAATATGACCTTATAGGAAACTGAAATATGGTCAGTCATGTTGCATGTTCAATTACACTATGGGAGTTCATTTGTATGGCATGGACAATATACTAACGTTACGTTCACCAACATTTATGTAGTGATACGGGATTAGATCGCATTGCTAATTAATAATCGTGGCACCGTACATGTCAAAATCAGGTAGTAGACACCGGAGAGTGATCGGAGTTGAAATGCGGGGTAGGGGTGCTGTGCTACATGCTGAAATGTTCTAGCTTTGAGCAAACTGCTAAGTCAAAAGACAGCCATCTGCAAAAACCTGCTCTAACGCCTGAAGCTCGCTGCCTTTGTTCCACCTTATAACGTTACATGATGAAGCTAATGCTGAGAACTTGCACAGCTTCAAATGTAGTGTTTGGAATGGTTTCAGACAGGATTTTAGCTATCGTTACCCCCGTCAAAAAGTTTGCTAAGCAATAACCAAGCTAATAGATGTTACTATTGCCCTATAACCTTGCACTTTCTGATTACTTATTCTAAAATTTGTACCCAACATTACTAAAACATCAAGAAGTAAGGAATTGCAGCAGTTCAAATGATTGAAAGTTCATACTTACAACAGCTGTAGTTTTCAGCGTGTAGAATTCCTGCTAACGTGCTAGCCTGAGCCTCCAATCCCACTTGAAACAAGTCGAAACTCCCCATAGAAACTCCCTTGGTAACGTTAGTAGACTTGATTCTCTTGAGTGCTCAGAGGGAACAGCCTCAGTCACCAGCCTCACATGGTCCTTACTAAATCCCAATCGAGACTTCAATAAATCCACAGGTCGACTCTGGGGTCAAATGTGCGCCACAAATGAGTGTTTGGTGACAGAAGAAGCAGAGAAGTCTGCTCTCATCGCCTGCACAAAACGGACCGACAAGCGAGAAGTCCTTGCTTTTCTTCGATGTGATACGATGCACACGATGCCTTGACAAGCAGGAATTCATGCAACCAGCACAAACAAGTTCAGTCTCTCCGCCTCTACAGCTGATGACCAAGTAGAATGCTTTCCTCGCCATACGTCATTTGACGCGTTGCTAGCCAGAGAGGCTAAATTTTCAGAGGCTAGGCCAACAGCGGCACATTTGCATTAAAAATTCTATTTTACGTTTTGTTTTGGATCATAATTTCTGGATGTATGTTTTTAAAATACACCTTCAGACGAAGTCAAATGCTCATTTAATAATAAATTTAACCTGCACGTTGGACTTTCAGTTTGCGATACCCCCTCTCCTTCCCTCATCACAAAGTGTGGGCACGGAGCAGCAACAACCTGCGCTTATGCCGTGCGGCTGCATGGAAGCAACTGGGGACATAGGACCTGGGGAACATAGGGATGACCTCGTACTCAGTGCTGTGGCAAGGAGTGTTTGGATATGTTTACTGAGTTTGAAACTAAAAACAATGTAGACTACTGAGAAAACGTATTTTCCTTCGCGGACTGCTGGGTGGACTCATTCACCAGATTTGGTGAGATGTACTGTTTTTCTGTGTTTTCATATTGCTTGACCTAGCAGAGAGACAGCAATCCCATTTTTCCTTTTTTTCTGTGGATTATATTTTTGGTTTGCTATATTGGGCAGCGGCCCTCTCGCTTTCCTGGATTGGATTATTGACTCTTGTGCGTGGTCCTGGCAAAATACAGGACATCTTTTGTTTAGTTTGGACTTTTAGGTTTATTTTCAGGACTGAATGAAAGGGGGAATTGCAATGCCTGGGATTGTTTGGGACATTTAATTGTGTGTGAATAGCGCCGCTGTGCGCGACCTGGGTTATTGTTGAATGTGTATCCTCCTTTACTGTTAAACCGAAGAAAGGGACATCGTTTCATAGCCTATAATTAAGAGACGCACTCAGATTTGTAGCCTACCTTGTACTTTATTCTCAGAATTATCTGTTTATTGCATTCATATTTAGTCATTCAAAAGAACCCCTTGATTGTTACAACAGGCCAGCACATTTCCACCTGTCTTTAGACACACGATGCTACAAAAGACGTCTCCTTTGTTCCACGAATTTTGCGTCTTTCATTACAAGTCATCCATCCATTTCTACGGTGTATGGTCGGACTAATGGGACTTCGGACCAATGGGCCTGTTTTTTTCGAACTAATGGTATGTCTGACTAATGGTATCTCTATTCAATGGTTCATTTTCGGACTAATGAGATGTCGGACTAATGGTATTTCGGACCAATGGTCCGTCCCCGTTCCAATTCACGCACTTCGTTTGAGTGTGTAGGGCTGTTCCAATTCAAAAGCAGCAAAATTAAGTGCACCGTAAGTACCCGGATGGGAGCAAGGTGCCTTCTTGTTCAGGCCCCAAGGTCAGCTCTGGGATTGGGCTAATACAATGCACAGATAAGACTGATGTTTAAAGGAAAGCACTGGAGTGAATTCAAGCATAGCCCTGTTGAAAGAGCTTGCTAAATGCGCTAGTTAGCGAGTGGAACAAAATAATTTGGTACAGCACAGACCAAACGCGAACGCAGAAACGAACCGGCACTTTACACTGAATCAATGGGACCTGACTATTGAAAACTGAAAGTAAGATCTGAGGTTACATTGACTCAATGTGAAGTGTTTAGCGTTCGCGGTAGGTCTATGCTGCTCGAAATTCTTTCATTTCATACGAAATATATTGCTGTTAGAAGGCTCGTTCAGCAGGGCTATGCTTAAACTTACTCCGGTATATTGCTTTAAGAAACGGCAGTTAACACTAGTAGAATGTTGCACGTTAAAACGAAACTGAATCGATATGGTTTCATTTTGACATGCCCCATTCTGTTACCGTGAGCTGCCATTTCGCTATCTCAGTCTGCGAGGGTCACTCATTGAGGTGGTTATCAATAGCGCTTAAAACAACAGTAGATTCACTCTGGATAATTCCTTCAAGATCTTACACCTTAATACTTCCTCGGAAATTGGCTGCCGCAACTTGGCTTATGTTTTTGTTTCTATGCTCTGTTGTTTTGTCTAGATTACGGAGAACGGCCCATCCCCATCATAGAGATGAAGGTCACCTTGTGGAGGACGGAGGCACTCACACCTCTGAAGGCTGGGGAGTGAGTGTCCACCACCCATCTCTGGGGGCGCCAACACCCAGATTTCGGCTTTAAGCTCCACAGCACAGGCATGATGAAGTTGATGAAGATGATGACGTACATAGCATAATCCCATGATCCTCCTCACTTGTCAGGATTTCTGCTGCGTCAGTGGAAGTACACCTTGTTGGTAAGTAACACTACACAACTATGACTGTAGTATGGTAACTATATGTACGTGTTCACCACTATGCTGTAATCTTTTACAGATGCTGCAGCTGTGTCTGATGGGGACTTGGTTGAGTAACACTGCACAACTATGACAGGACATACTGCAATGGAGCAAAGTGGAAGGACTCATGGGAGCCACAGGACAACATTGTTGTCCAATAAATCTCTCTCTCACATGAAATTAAATAAATGAATTATTTGTATATCTGTGTCTTGTTCATTCAGGCAAACATTGTAGTACAGTGATGAATCTCTCGCTCTCTCTGTCAAAGGGAATAGGAAGAAATATATATATACAAACCTTCAGGTAAGTCATCCTTCTTTTGAATGTATTAGTAACAAAAGGTAGATCAATAACTGTGGAATGTATAATATCAAAATTCATTTCTAAAGATGGTGTGCGATTTTAATCATCCATCATCTTCTTCCAGAATGTCCTGTACATTCCTCACAGGAATGTTTCCCTGTGGGAAAGGTATTGCAAACTCGAAAAATTAAGGTTTGTTAGGCTATCTTACTACTTAGAATGTATACACACGACATATCTGCAATATGACATGGAGGGAGTGGGGTTGTCAGTGGATAAATAAATAAATAAATAAATAAATGAATGAATGAATGAGTAGTTATCAGAGAATCGCACAAGAGCATTTTCAGCAAAATGCTTCTTTGTTATCACTGCTGATACATGACGGAATGTAACTCTTGATGTCTTGTAGGATCAAGAACAAGTGAAGGTGTGGTGGCTCCTATGCCAAGCTTGGTAAGTATTGACATACAGTCTGTGTATACAGTACGTTGTAAAGCTTCAGTTGAAAATATAACAACAATTCAATGATGATTTGTTTTCATGTATTGCAGTGGGATGAAGTGGAGGGATTCGTGGGAGCCACAGGACAACATTGTGGTCCAGTAAATCTCCAAACAAACCAAGGGCCTCATTTTCCAGAAAAAGGACACACACACACTCTCTCTCCCTCCCTCCCTCCCTCGGTATGTATCGGCATATTATAGTCTGTGTGTGTATATATATATTTGATTATATATATAATCAAAAAGCTTCAGTTGAAAATATAATAACAATTCAATGATGATTTCTTTTCATGTATTGCAGTGGAACAAAGTGGAAGGATTCGTGGGAGCCACAGGACAACATTGTTGTTCAATAAATCAATCTCTCTCTCTCTCTCTCTCCACATCCAGTTAAAACAATTAATAATTATTTGTATGTGTGTTGTTCATTTGCTATATTCCCAAAACCTAATGCCAAAAAGAGTGAAAACAAGATTGCAATACTGGATACTTTGTAGTGCACAGTTGTGTTCTCATGTCTAAAGAATACATTTTTTTTGTAAAACAATGGGGCACTTGAACACAGACGCATGGCCACACCTTTTTTGGTTGATCTCATCGGCTGACCACCCAGAAAATGAAGGTTTGTTTTGAGAGGCAAATCAGGTGACACGGGCGACGGAAGTAATTGACTTTGTATGGACCTCCCCGTCGTCCATCAACAGACCGATGCAGTGGGAACCTAACGTAACTCTTTCCCCCTGTCTTGTTGATCGCCACCGTGACATTAATGCAGGCTGAATGTTCTTATCAAACGAGTTTTGTGTAAAATGCTGCAGTTATTTAGCATTTTCACCTGCATCTTTCTCTTCTGTTTCTGTCCCCTTCAGAATGCTGTTTCCTCACATTATTAAACAGTCTCATTAAGATGCACGAGGAACTGAAATGTTGAATTGGCTAATCTGACGAATATTAGCTCTAGCCAATGAAAAGACAGCTAATTGTTTACAGCAGCACTCTCGTGTGAGAATTGGCTAATCTGACGAATATTAGCTCTAGCCAATGAAAAGACAGCTAATTGTTTACAGAATTGGCTAATCTGACAAAGATTAGTTATCTTTGCTTGCTCAATTAAATGTTGATAGAGGAGATTATAACTTTTAAAAATATATAATCACTTGTGAGTATGTGTACATCCATCAGCTCTAAAACACACTACCATGAACAACTATATTTCACATTATAGCAACTAGTCTCCGTTTAGAATGTCTGATAAAGTGGATCTGATGAAGGCTTTGTGCCGAAACGTCATCATGACTTTTTAATTATTAAATCAAATTTCTATGGACTTTAAGTGTGCGGCACCTTTTTCTTTATTATTTTGATAAAGTGGAGCTACCATCTGTGGGAGCTACTCGTATCAGATGTTAATGACGAGGATGGCTTGAATGAGGAATTACTTAATTGTATGCCTGTCGAGGATTGAAGTGAAGCTCAAGACTGGTATGTTAAGTCCACTTTCTCATTTGCTTGACTCACATGTGTTAAAGCCGTGGGTTGAGGTGACAAATATAATAACTGTGCGTTCAGACCGAGAGCGATTCAGGCGACGGAAGCAATTGACTTTGTATGGAGACGGGCAATTTCGGCGACAAAAGTGGCAGGTGACTTGGGCGACTAAACTTGGGCGATAAGTTAAACTTCGGTTAACTTTCTGTAATGATCTAAGATGCGGTTGGGCGACTACCAATCAGAATGTCGATTTATCGGTGAGATGCCTGTAGAGAAGCAACGTTTGAATGCTAATGTCATGGGCAAATTTTCTGTTTTGGTTGCTGTGCTGAAGTGATGCTTCTTGAGAGTGTTCGGCGATTGTTGACGGTATGAACATACGATGTTACGATGTGTTGTCTGGGAATTGCACATAGCTTAGACAGAACACGCTCACAGACACATCTCATGCACAGGGGGGCGCTGGCCATTTCCAGTGGACTGGTAGCGGCTGCTTGGCTTGATAAGCCGCAAGGAAATGCTAATGGCGGAGAGTTGGGGAACGCGGGTGGTGTGAGAGGCCTCCTGTGTCCAGCGCTTGGATCTACGCCGTCCCTTTGAAGCTTCCTTCTTTTCTATTGAATTATATACTTTAGTTTGGGGCCCCCTTTATGTTGTGTTATTTTGTTTGTCGCTCGGGAGGTTTTCCTCGCTAAAAGTGAACTACTGAAAGACGCCACGGCAAGCCGCCTGTGGAGGCATCGCACGGGCTAGCCACGTTACTGGAGGTAAGCCGACGTCCCCTGGCACCACAACCACAGTAGACTCGCACACGCTGCCTAACACGACTGTGCACACACCTAGATTAGGAGCTTCCAGGCTGGGCAACACATTTCCCTAGACTTGTACGAGCTAGTTGCTAGCCAGGGGGAAGTTACCTAATAATTGGGAGGCTCGTCATTTGTTTGGTTAGTTGTGAGTTGTTGCTAACGTTATGTAAAGTATATTGGTCGGTGTGTGAGTGTGTGTAATGCGGGTAGGCCTGTGGTGAGTAACGTTATACCAGTAGGGAAACTTGTGGTGCGAGTCATTATTGTTGACGTTATTACGGTAGACGGCTTGTGTGATATTTCGTGTGAGCAATTTGGTCGAATGGTTAGCAGAAAAAGTTAACCTTGTTGTTTTTTTGACGGCATCGTCTTGTTGGATATGGTAACACTGTCAAGGTAACGTTAGACTAGCATTTCGGGTGTGTTTTGTTGATGTAAAGCGTAGCCTACTTCTGGCATTGCTGTTCGCTGTTAAGCATAAAAATACAACGTTGAGTTGTTTGAATTCTGCAAACATGACTGACGGATTTGACGTACAAAAGTTTTTTCAGCGCGAGTTAGTTCGCAATGATTGGATTAGACTCACTAAACCACAACTGATACAGGCCGCTGAGTACCAAGAGATCGAAGTAGACGCTAATCTAAAGAAAATGGAAATGGTTAATTGTATTCTTGAGAAACTTGGCCTTAGCGGGTTGGAGGCTCAAGATAGGAAGACGCAGCTTGATGTTGCCGAGATACAGAGTCGAACGCAAATTGAGATCGCAAAAATGGAACAAAAGACAAAAGTGGATTTGGCAAAAATCGATTTGGAACGTGAAAAGACAAAAATAGCGGATAATAAAAATCAGAGAGAACATGAAGGCAAGTTTAATGTGACTAGTTGTTTAAAACTTATGCCAAAATTTAATTCAGAAGAAGTTGACATATTTTTTGATGCATTCGAGAAGATCGCTAAGGAGCTTCAGTGGCCTAAAGACAGTTGGCCCATTCTTGTGCAGAGCTCATTTGAAGAAGCCTATGCAACACTTGATGCGTTAAAAAGTACAGATTACGAAGAAGTTAAACAGGCAGTGCTGCTTGCCTATGAAGTTGTTCCAGAGGGGCATCGACAACGTTTTCGATCTCTTCAACGTAGACCAGGCGAGACCTATTTAGATCTCATTAGACATCAAGAGGCTGCATTTGAGCGCTGGCTGAGAGGGTCTGACGTTTATACGTATTCTGAATTGAAAGAGTTGATTCTTTTAGAGCAGTTTAAAACTAGTATACCACGTCACATTCAAGTTCACCTTAATGATAAAGAGGTGAAAGAGGTTAGGAAAGCTGCTATGATGGCTGACTCTTATGAATTGGTGCATAAAGATTCCATGGTGAGAGAGAAGACTGGATGGGGAAGAGAAAATCAGTCAGACGGGTATGCTTATGCAGACACTAGAGATCGGGCGTCATCCTGGAGGCCTCAAGTGACAGGGGCAAAACCAGCTAAGTTTACTCCAATATTAAAGGATATTGTGTGCCATTACTGTAAAAAGGTTGGGCACATGAAATCCAACTGTCCGTTCTTAGAGAGGAGAGTCTCAGAAAAGTATGACTCTAGGCCAGTGGGCCTTGTGCAATTTGCTCAGGAAGAGAAGTTTGGCAGTCTGGCACCTGTTAAATCAAATTCTGACCCGTACAAGGGATTCATATCAGTGGGTACTTTGCGTGTTTCATTGGGAGAGCAGGAGGTTCAAGTGAGTATACTAAGGGATACCGGAGCTGCCCAATCAGTGTTAGTTGAAGGAGTACTTGAATTGCCAGAGTTCACCTCTTTAAAAACATCAACCTTATTAAAAGGCTTGGGAGGGGTTTTTCAGGCAGTTCCTTTGCACAAACTGTATTTAAACAGTGATTTAGTTTGTGGTGAAGTTATTCTTGGTGTTGTTCCATCATTGCCAGTGGAGGGCGTGCAGCTGTTGCTGGGTAACGATCTTGCAGGGGATAGAGTCTCTGTTAGCCCTGTTGTTTGTAGTTTGCCATGTGAAGCTCCCGAAACCAAAGCTTTGGAGGCAGAATATCCAGCAGTTTTTAGCACATGTGTGGTGACGAGAGCCCAAGCTCGTATGCAGAACACCGTCCCTAAACCTTCTGTAGATACTTTCCAGGTTAACTTGGCAGACACACAACTAGGTCAGTTGTTGGGTTCGCCAGATGAGTTACAGCTTAGTCGTGATGTGCTGATAAAAGAACAACAGAATGACCCAGTCCTGGCTCCTCTCATCGAGGCAGCTGCCAGCCATGAGGAGAGTAGGGATAGGGCTAAGGGATTTTACACTGAGGGGGGGTGTTGATGCGTAATTGGAGACCACCCACACGTCCAGCTACGGATGATTGGTGTATGAGATCCCAAGTAGTGGTGCCATTTGGTTTCCAGAAAGAGGTGCTGAGGTTAGCTCATGAAACTCCGATGTCAGGGCATTTGGGTATAAGGAAGACTCAAGAGAAAATTTTAAGGCATTTCTATTGGCCTAAGTTGCATAAGGATGTTGTTGATTTTTGTCGAACATGTCATGCTTGTCAGGTAGTCGGAAAGCCGAATCAAGTCATCCCAGCTGCCCCGTTATACCCTATTCCTGTAGTTTCTGAACCGTTTTCCCGCATTCTTGTTGATTGTGTAGGACAGTTGCCAAAGACTAAGAAGGGGAATGAATACCTTTTAACCATCATGGACGTTACTACACGTTTCCCTGAGGCAGTGCCGTTGAGAAATATCAAAGCTAGAACCATTGTGGAGGTCCTGCTCCAATTTTTCTGTCGGGTCGGGCTGCCACGAGAAGTGCAGTCCGACCGGGGCTCCAATTTTACTTCAGGTCTTTTCCAGGAAGTGGTCAGTGAGCTTGGTATTAAGCAGATTACATCTTCGGCCTACCATCCTCAGTCGCAAGGGGCCTTGGAGAGATGTCATCAGACACTGAAGACTATGATTAGGACGTACTGTGCTCAGTGGCCAGGTGATTGGGACATGGCTATGCCTTTTCTGTTATTTGCCATCCGTGATTCAGTTAATGAGTCCACAGGTTTTAGCCCCTTTGAGCTGATCTATGGTCATGAAGTTCGTGGGCCTCTTAAAATTATGAAGGAACATTTCCTGGAACCGGAAGGCTCGGGAAATCTGCTTCAGTATGTGGCCGGGTTTAAAGACCGTTTACAGTCTGCTTGTGAGGTAGCTCGCTCTAATATGGAGAAAGCTCAAGAAGACATGAAGGAGCAGTTCGATAAGAAAGCGGTGGCACGTTGTTTTTCAGTAGGGGACAGGGTGTTGGTGTTGCTGCCTATGAGGGGTGAAGGACTTGGCACCAAATTTTGTGGTCCCTATACTGTGACCAAAAAAGTGGGGGAGAATAACTATGTTGTTAGTACACCTGACCGTCGTAGGAGTACACAGCTTTGTCACGTCAACTTATTAAAGGCCTACCATGGTCGCCCGTCAGCGGAGCCTGTTTGCTGTGTGAGACCAGAACTCGTGCCTCAGGATAGGATGGTAGATCAGGAGGACAGTGGTAATAACTGTCGTGAACCAGTGAGTGCTCACATACAAAATTCAGTGGCTTTGAGCAATCTAGGTGATGTGTTGAAGCATTTGACGCACCTTCAGCAGGAAGAAGTGAGAAATTGATACAGTCCCATCTGTCATTGTTTCAGGATACACCAGGGCGAACCTCACTGATGGTACATGACGTTGAGACGGGGAATGTGGCCCCAATTAAGCAACATCCGTATCGGCTTCATCCTGAGAAGTTAGCCCTCATGAGGAAGGAGTTGGAATATATGATTGAGATTGGTGCAGTAGAGCCTGCTCAAAGTGAGTGGAGCTCACCAGTTGTGTTAATACCGAAACCTGATGGGTCCACCCGTTTTTGTATCGATTTCCGAAAAGTGAATGCAGTCACTAAGACTGATGCTTTTCCCATCCCAAGGTTAGAAGATTGTATAGACCGGATAGGGAAGGCTCAGTTTGTATCCAAATTAGATCTGCTAAAAGGATACTGGCAGGTTCCCTTGTCAGATTATGCTAAAGATGTGTCTGCGTTTGTTACACCTCATGGTTTGTATCGTTGCCTTACACTTCCTTTTGGCATGAAAAATGCCCCGGCAAGCTTTCAAAGGTTGATGAACCAAGTTACAGCAGGTCTGGAGAATGTTGTCACCTATATAGATGATGTGGTCACTTACAGTTTTTCGTGGGCGGATCACATGGTGCATCTTAGTCAGCTGTTTGACAGATTGGAGGACGCTGGGTTGGTGGTCAACCTTCCGAAATGTGAGCTGGGAAAGGGTCGGGTTACCTATCTGGGCCATCAGGTGGGGTATGGGGCTGTGTTACCAAGAGCAGCTAAGGTACAGGCCATAATTGATTTCCCAATCCCACAGACTCGCCAGCAGCTCATGAGAATTTTAGGCATGTGTGGGTTTTACCGGAAATTTGTTCCGAATTTCGCAGCTGTGACAGCACCTTTGACTAACTTGTTGCGTAAGGGAGTAAGATACGTGTGGACGGAGGAGTGCCGAGTGGCCTTGGACCAAGTTAAGGCCATTTTGTCGTGTGAACCAGTGCTTACGGCCCCTGATTTTACAGCTCCGTTCAAGATGGCCGTAGATGCCTGTGATGTGGGAGTAGGGGCGGTATTGCTTCAGTCAGATTCCTCTGGGGTGGATAAGCCAGTAGCTTACTTTTCAAAAAAGCTGAATGTCCATCAGAAAGCATATTCCACTATTGAAAAGGAAGCCTTAGCTCTGGTTTTGGCAGTGCAACACTTTGAAGTTTATTTGTCTGGGGGTGGGGGAGATAGTTGTGTACACCAATCACAACCCATTGACCTTCCTTGCAAAATTCCGGGGGTCCAATCAGCGAGTGTTTCGGTGGGGTCTAGCTTTGCAGCCCTATAGTCTGATAGTGAAACATTTGGCAGGACGAGATAATATTATTGCTGACACTTTATCTAGAGCGTGATCATTAGGTCTCAGTGATTGGTATGAGAGTTCGTAATGGAAAGTTATGGGTCGGGGGCTAAAATTTTGATGAAGGCAAAGAGGAAATTTAAAGGGGTTTTAAAAAAAAAAAAAAAAAAAAGAGGAAAATGTCTTGTTTTGTTTTTGTTTTTTTTTTGTTTATGGGGGGAAGGATGTTACGATGTGTTGTCTGGGAATTGCACATAGCTTAGACAGAACACGCTCACAGACACATCTCATGCACAGGGGGCGCTGGCCATTTCCAGTGGACTGGTAGCGGCTGCTTGGCTTGATAAGCCGCAAGGAAATGCTAATGGCGGAGAGTTGGGGAACGCGGGTGGTGTGAGAGGCCTCCTGTGTCCAGCGCTTGGATCTACGCCGTCCCTTTGAAGCTTCCTTCTTTTCTATTGAATTATATACTTTAGTTTGGGGCCCCCTTTATGTTGTGTTATTTTGTTTGTCGCTCGGGAGGTTTTCCTCGCTAAAAGTGAACTACTGAAAGACGCCACGGCAAGCCGCCTGTGGAGGCATCGCGCGGGCTAGCCACGTTACTGGAGGTAAGCCGACGTCCCCTGGCACCACAACCACAGTAGACTCGCACACGCTGCCTAACACGACTGTGCACACACCTAGATTAGGAGCTTCCAGGCTGGGCAACACATTTCCCTAGACTTGTACGAGCTAGTTGCTAGCCAGGGGGAAGTTACCTAATAACAGTAACAGACATACTCGATGAAGGGTATAAAAAAAATAACTTGACGGTGATAACATCTACACAACTTTTCAAATAATTTCTTGGCAAATATATTTTCATTTCAATTTGGATTTTTTATCATTAATAAAGTTTGTAGTGCATGTTAACACATCAGTAAAGTTCAGATTATTAGATGACTTTTGCACAATGTATTATATTTTAACCTGTATGTTTGTGCATGCATCTGCAAGGAGGAGTAGGACAGAGATGTGTTTTCATGCTAGTGCTAGTGCATTGCCTCCTGTGTGAATGTGCTGGTGACGAACGAGAGATATCTAACTGCACTTCCGATTGAAAGACTTGCCAAACTCGGGGCAGTTGTGTGGCTTTTCACTGGTCCGTACTGAGGCTTGACAGCTGTGCTCTTGCCTCATTTAGCACAACTGCATGACTCTTCTATGTGCAGTATAGTTCCTTGCCTCCTGTGTGAATGTGCTGGTGACGAACGAGAGATATCTTTATCGAACGAGATCTCTTTATCTCTTACTCTCCTACCGAGTAGGCCTCGTCTCTTATTAGCCTGAGAGTACCCATGCTCCTTTGCTACGAATAGGTGGGTCTCCAGACTAAATATCACTTGTGATTAGTTTGCACGATAGCCAGGCTCGTCTCTTAAATGACTGTATTCATGAATTTAATGCTTTCCTTTTGTAATCAACAGGGTTAACGGAAACCTCAGGAGTGAATTTACAGGTGCTATGTGGAATTCCTGTCAAAAAATCATATACCATACTCCACACTCAAGGGGGTGGTGTTCAGCATAAACCAGAGCCATAGCCTGTAGAGTTTGAGGCTCTTCACAAAGTATTTTTTCTACCCTATCCAAAAATTAAAAGCTTCCACCATAATTTACAAAGATGGATAACATGCAACTATATCAAGAAGCTTGATTTCTGCAAGAGCCCATGAAAATAATCGCCTTTAGCGAAAGGCGCGGCTGTAACACAGACTAACGTTAACTAAGTTCAACATATTGACAGGGGACAATGCATCGGCAACACCGAAACGAAGGCTTCTCCTTTGGAAGAGCCTAACGTTAGTCGGTTAGTGCGTGATAAGAGTTATCTTTTGACTCGGGACATGCAGGTCAGTAGTAAGCACCCTGCCCGCTTCATACACACCATTCCAAGAACGATGAGCGATGCACATGTGTTTTCCTTTACTAACGAATTTGTGATCGAGATATTCCTTACCTACACCTCGATTAAATCAATTGAATGTCCACTATTATTTAGGTGTGCAAATTAATGTTACCAGAGTTGGTCGATATTTTAGATCATATTGATATTTGAGCCAACTAACGTTAACGTTAGCTAGTTGACCGCCACTGCACCCACTGACAATACATTTGGCTCGGGCTACTAACAGCTTGATTGCTTTTGACAGGGTCTACTTTACGTTTACAGATCAATTTCGTTAACACAAGCCCCTGTGTTAACAAACATCAGCTTGGCATACCGCTACATTTAACCATAGGACGTATAGTTGTAACGTTACGGGCTCTGCTATCTATCTAACATAACTTTTGACATGGGCAGTGGTAGCCTAATGTTAGTCTTCTTACCTGTCCAGACGAAACATTGCAGTTCCACCATCAATCTTCCTTTAGCCAACTTGCTCCAGCTGCCATGAATGGTTTTCAAACTATGTCGATGGTTTAATTCCAGTTTAATCGGTTCTTATCTTCACTTTTCAATGAGTGTGTTCCTGGCTCCCATAACTTGTGGTGGTGGTGGGGTTGACGTTAGTTTCAGCTAATCCAGTACAGCTCAATCCTTGTACGCTCCTTTTCTAAAACTAACTTCCCATTCTGATGGAAACGTGGGACTTTGTATCTTCCCTAGAATTGACAGCTACTCCAGAAAATGTGTAATAGCCATAAACATGTACATTAACAGGGCATAAATGGACTCTTGACAGATTAATTTCAACTACAAGCCAAGTGCTTCTAAACCACAAGCGATTTCTTCGTCAATAATCGGAGGTTTGCGAGCTGTGACAGGCCTGTTAGTCGCTAGCGATTACTAGTGGCAAAATTGGTATTACAATACAAATAAATAGGCAGCAGGGCCGGGGCTAATTTTTTGCATGCTAATTTGGGTTGATATCTCAGCAGCTGAGTACATGGTCGTATTTTTTGTGTGATGACTGCGTTTGTTTCTTCACATTCTCCTGTTGCATTTTGTTTATTTTTTCATATTTCAAACTTCAATTCTTACACAATACACCTTTAAGTATAGCCTGTTGAGCGAGCCCGCTAAATGTTCTAGTTAGCAAATGGAGCAAAATCCTTTGAAACAGCATAGACCCAACATCAACACAGAAGCGTACATACACTTTACACTGAATCAATGTAAGCTAATTATTCAAAATGGAAAGTAATATCTAAGGTACCTTTGACTCAATGTAAAGTGCTTCACGTTCACGTACGGCCTATGCTGTTCCAAATTCTTTTGTTGCGTTCGTTTACTAGTGGCTTTAGCTGGCTCGTTCCAACAGGGCTAAGCTTGAATTCACTCCAGGACTTTTCTTTAAGGTTTCTCTCCTGTGTGAACACGCTGCTGGTGTTTCTTCAGAGTTCCTGAGTGAGCGTAGCTCTTGCCACAATGAGAACAGTGATAGGGTTTCACTCCTGTGTGAACGTGCTGGTGTTTTCTCAGAGCTCCCACCTCAATGAAGCCTTTGTCACATTGAGAACAGTAGTACGGCCTCTCTCCTGTATGAATGCGCCGGTGAACTTCCAGACTCGATTTGAGAGTAAAAGTCTTGTCACACAAGGAACAGCTATAAGGCTTTAATTCCATGTGTGTAGTTTGCTGTGTTAATTTACTTTCGTGTTGATCGCGGTTTCCGTCACTGTCAGTACGTAAGAATGGCTTATCATCTCTGTGAGTCCGCTGATGCCGTTTGAGTGTCCCTTCAGTTCTGAAGCTCACCCCACACTGAGAACAACAGAATGGCTTCTCTCCTGTGTGAATACGCTGGTGACATGCAAGATTTCTATTCGTCTTAAACGTCTTGCCACATTGGTTGCACGAGTACAGCTTCTCTCCTGTGTGAACGCGCTGGTGAACTAACATCTTTGCTTTTGCAATGAAATCCATACCGCATAGACTGCAGGAGAACGGCTTCAGTCCTGTGTGAATGCGCTCGTGACTAACCAGTGATCCTTTGGAAGTGAAAGCCTTGCCACATTTCGTGCATGAGTATGGCTTGTCTCCAGTGTGAATGCGCTGGTGAATGAGGAGTAATCCTTTAGAGTTGAAGTTCTTACCACATAAATTGCACAAGAGTGGCTTGTAGTCTTCTGTGTGAATACGCTGATGAAACTTGAGTCCGCCGACTGAAGCAAAGTCCTTACCACATTGGGTACACAAGTGTGGCTTGTCGCTTGTTTGAGTGGGCTGATGAACTGTGAGGGTGGCCACGCTAGTGAATCCCTCGCTAGATTGAGTGTACTGGTCTGGTTGCTCATCCATTTCCTGAGATAAGTTTGGGGTTTCTCTTTTGCTGTGAGATTCCTGTTACATTCAGTGTGTTCCTCCGAGGCCAGAGTGGTTGTGGTTTCCTCTGATGTCTTAGTGGTGATAGTGTGTGCACGTCCTGTTTAATAAAGAAAAGATGGAAATGAATACAAAATATGTCAGAACAGAAAGTTTCTAACATCAATATATTCGTATGATTTTCCCCTAACAAAGAAAACGTTGTAACACTTTAAAGCGGTGCTCCGGAGTGATTTTAAGCATAGCCCTGATGAACGAGGCGGCTAAATGCACTAATTAGCAAGAGGAACAAAATGTTTTGGAACAGCATACATTGAACGTAGAAGCGAACAAGCACTTTACACGGAATCAATGGAAACTCGCATTCGGTTTCGAATAAAAAGATCCAAGGTTCCTTTGACTCAATGTAAAGTGCTTCGCGTTCGATCTATGCCGTTTGAAATGGTTTCATTCCATGCGAAATCTATTGCAGCTAGGGCTTGTGCAACAGGGCTATGCTTAAACTAACTCCAAAGCTATCCTTTAAGAAGTGTTACATGACCTTGCCATTAGCATCATGAACATTAACGGAATATACCAAAGTAAGCCTTTTACTTTGCATTTTACATTGAGTCAATGTAACCTCAGATCTTACTTTCTTTAACTAAAAAATCACCAGCATTGAGTGATTTGTCATCGTTCCATGCTGATTCAGTTATTCATGACATGACAAGCACATATGAGTTGTAAACAATTTATTGCTGGCAAAATAAATTGATTAATCCATAATTGTTTACTCATATTAATAATATTAACTTAATTTATTCATGGCATGTATTATGTTCAATATTATATGTTCAATTTCAGATAGAAAATGCCTTGGCTATCAAGTCAAACTAGACAAACATTATGGCCTAGCTAGCGGGATGTTCAACAGGCTACAGTAGGTGTGAATCGTCCCATTTGAGCAGAACAATACTATCAATGATTTCATAGAGACATTTTATTTCTAGACGGGTCAATATATGGAAAATAACCCCCTAACCCCCAAAAAATTGATACAAAAGGTTTTTCAACTGTTTGATACCTCTTGGTGCCTACATAACATAACATATTAAAAATCTAAGTAAATCTAACTTCAGGAAAGGGGTAATTTTCAAGATGGCGGCCAAGATAGCCAAAATTAGTTAATTCTGAAATTTACTAAAACGTTGCTGTCTGATCAAATTGGGACAAAAGTTTTTTTTCCAACTGATTTTAATACTTTTGGGTGTCCTTAATAACGTATTAAAAATTTAAGAAAATCTAACTTTAGGATAGGGGTCATTTTCAAGATGGCGTCCGAGATAGTCGAAAGAAGCTAATTCTCACTGACTATTGAGGACAAAATGTTGTTGTCACATCAAATTGATACAGAAGGTTTTCCAACTGATATTGATACCTCTAGGTGTCCTTTGTAACATATCAAATCTGACTCCAAGAAAGGGGTCATTTTCATGATGGAGCCCAAGATTTTCAGAAGAAGATATTTCTGGCTATATAAAAGAGCTTACAAAAATGTTGATGTCTTATCAAATTAATACAATTTTTTTCAACTGATTTTGATACCTTTAGATGTCCTTACTAACATATTAAAAATGTAAGAAAATCTAACTTCAGAAAATGGGTCATTTTCAAAATGGTGTCCAAGATATTGTGAAGAAGCTAATTGTGGCTATATCTTGAACACTTCACAAAGATATTGTGGTTTCAATAAATTGATACAAAAGATTTGTCAACTGACTTTGATACATCTAGATGACCTTAATAATATATTAAAAATCTAAGAAAATCTAACTTCAGGAAAGGGGCCATTTTCAAGATGGCGTCCAAGATGATCGAAAGAAGCTAATTGTGGCTATATCTTTAATACCATTTAGTTTACAAAGGTATTGGTGTTTAAAAAAATTGATACAAAATGTTTTTCAACTGATTTTGATACCCTTAGATATCCTTACTAACATATAAAAAATCTAAGAAAATCTAACATCAGGAAATGGGTAATTCTCACAATGGCATCCAAGGTAGGCAGAAGAAGCTAATTGTGGCTATATCTTGAAACTATTTACTTTACAAAGATATTGGAGTTTAAATAAATTGATACAAAAGGTTTGTCAACTGAATTTGATACATCCAGGTGTCCTTAATAATGTATAAAAAATCTAAGAAAATCTAACTTCAGGAAATGGGTCATTTTCAAAATGGCGTCCAAGATGATCGAATGATGCTAATCGCGGCTGTATCTTAAATACCAGTTAGTTTACAAATATATTGGTGTGTAAAAAATTTATACAAAAGGTTTTTCAATTGATTTTGATACCTTTAGATGTCCTTACTAACATATAAAAAATCTAAGAAAATCTAAGTTCAGGAAATGGGTCATTTTCAAAATGGCGTCCAAGATGATTGAATGAAGCTAATTGCGGCTGTATCTTAAATACCAGTTAGTTTACAAAGATATTGGTGTTTAAAAAAATGGATACAAAAGGTTTTTCAACTATATTATATATGATTTTATTACCTTTAGATGTCCTGACTAACATATTAAAAATCTAAGTTCAGGAAATGGGTCATTTTCAAAATGGCGTCCAAGATAGGCAGAAGAAGCTAATTGTTTACCTCACTCACGTCAGATGTAGCGCTACGCGCGTTCATCTGATATTCAGCGATAGATGAGATATTTCAGGAGCCAGAAATCCTTGAAGTATCAAAATCAGTTGAAAACCCATTTATATCAATTTGTTTAAACACTGATATCATTAGAAGTTTAATAGTGTTCAAAATATAGCCATAATTGGCACATTTTCACCCTCTTGACCATCTTGAAATTGAGCCCTTTGTAGAAGTTGGGTTTTCTTAGATTTTTAATATGTTAATAAAGACACCTAGATGTATCGAAATCAGTTGAAAACCCATTTGTATCAATTTGTTTTAACATCAATATCTTTGTATACTAAATAGTGTTCAAGATCTAGCCACAATTCGCTTCTTCCAACTATCTTGGACGCCATCTTGAAAATGACACCTTTCCTGAAGTTAGATTTTGATAGATTTTGAATATGTTATTTAGGACACCTAGATATATCAAAATCAGTTGACAAACATTTTGTATCAATTTATTTAAACTCCAATATCTTTGTAAAGTAGATAGTGTTCAAGATATAGCTACAATTAGCTTACCTCACTCACGTCAGATCATGCGCTACGTAACTTTCGTAAGGCACTTCCGCGCAACGATCTGATGTTGAAGCCCATCAGAGAGATTTCAAGCCATTATTCTCCAACCGGACCAATCAGGGCCGCTAGCTGCTGTAGAGGGTGTGACGTAGCGAATAAGCAACTGTTTTGAATCCAACCAATCCAACAAACGTAACCAGCGGCATCGGTTGGTTTCGATGTGGTTGGCTGCAGTGTACGTCAATTAAATTGATGGACAAGCCGTTTGCCCCGTTAGATTCAAGGATTTCTGGCTCCTGAAATATCTCGTCTATCGCTGAATATGAGATGAACGCGCGTAGCGCTACATCTGACGTGAGTGAGGCAATCTAACCTCATCCCTGATAACATCTAGATGGCATCTTTCCCTAAATCTCTGCACCACAGGGCCCTGATGGAGTTTTCCTAGACTATCTGCACTGAGTGTTCTCCAACTCCTGTAACAGACCACCAGATAACTGCTGCATCCAACTGTCTTTACCCTTGGAGATAAGGTAATACCTGCTTTTACTGAAGTCAGCTTTGTATAATTACTTACAATCTTCTTTACACATCCATCACAATCAATTTAGTAGGTTTTTGTGTGGAATAGTGGTGTTTGCAGTTGATCTCAAAACCTTTCATCTCATGTCCTACTCAGTTGCTGCCAAGCAGGATGTCACAGCACTTGACGGATCTGCTGCACCCAGCAACAGCCACAAACCAGAATGAAAGATGCTGCTAAAAGGATTTGGCATCAACATACAAATGTAAGTCACACTTTAAAAGCATCCAAACATTCATCACAATCTGTCTCTGACAAATGAAAACTCTGTGATAGGTCTCTTATGGTGACAAGTAATAACAAACATGATAAGGTGAAGGAGGTATGAAGAAAAGGAATTGTATTTCCTTGTGTCTTCATATCACATGACCCCGGTCACAAGTGATTTCTGCACTCAGACTTGCACTGATGTCTGTGTTTGTTTCATAAATAAGGGTCAATATATCTCTTGATCAGTTCTATTTGTGTTTGTATTCCAGACAGTGTGGAGCATGTTTGTCTTTACCATTGTAATTCCAATAGTTTACTAATGCTTGCTTTTATTCTTTGTGTTTTGCAGCCAAGGATGTACTCATGCAGTTGGATGAAGTGTTTGCATTCTGGCTCTAATTGCCTTTGACTTGTGATCCGAAGAGCAAGCTAGAAGACCTAAACAAACAGTTTACAGTGTATGGACTTAGACACAGGACTCTTGGCATCTTACCACTTGAAGGGCGTATGTTCTACACAACTACCAGCTGCACAACCACAACACCTGGAAAGTCTGCTGCATCTGCCCCCTGCTGCACATCAACAAGACTAAAGCTACTGCTGAAATATTCATACCTTTTTACATGGCACAGCCTGTGGTCCAGTGGTTTGCATTTAATAAAAAGTTTTCATGACAAATGTGTTATGGTTTACTTAATGATTTGAATATTCAGGAGGCTATTGTAATGTCTGCAATGGAAATTAGCAAGTTAAACTATATATTATGAAATTAGCCCATGCTTTTTGTCACCGTCTTGTCCAAGACATAGTGTTTTTATTTTTGGAAACAGCTATTTGCCCTTGTAAGTTTAAAGACTTTTATTATTTGTGTTGATATTTTCGCTGCTTGAAATGAATCCAATTCAAAGTCTCCTTCGATAAATGTTTCAAGACGGGCAAAAGCGAAAGTAAAAATTAAACTTGAGTCTAAACAATTTAAATGGGATAAAAGCAAAGTATTAGGGTAATTTAATCTTCGGAAAAGTAGCTTAAATATCAATATTTTACAGGGAGGGTAGCCTGCGTGCTCTCACTCGGGGTGCCGGCAGCGGGCCGAGTGCATTTTCCCCCCTGGCTTGACGCCCACACCACAAGCGGGCCGATTAATTAACATTTGGCGTTCTGTACTCGGGCCGTTAAAGCGCCGAGCGCTCGGGAGTGAAATCGGACCTAGATTCAATCCCGAGTCTCGGCCGAATGTTCATGCCGCAATCGAGCCGCTTTTGGGCCGCGGATTTTTTGCTACTTGGGCAGGAAAGGGACCATTTTCAAAATGGTGCCCAATATGGTGATAGGAAGCTAATTCTGGCAATATCTTGAACTCCATTTAGCTTAGGAAAATGTTGTTGGTGTTTAATCAGATTTAGAGGTCATTGATGTGTAGTTCACTACATATCATTCTTGCTTAGTTTACACTACCCCGGGTCTTCGAGAAACCGGTTATCTTCCCCTCCCCCGAGTAAGAAAACAATCGCATTTACACAAACATCAAAAACGGCTAAGAAAGGCGGTGACAATTAACCACCACGTCACAGTTTTATCAAAGATCTTTCAAGGGAGCAACATCGTGGCAGATGGCCACAAACGTGAAGTGTTTCGGTCTGCATTAGCTGCAGTGTCACATTAACGTTACGTCACATCATTAACATTTTCCCTTAAGAAATTATAGAATGATATTAATGTATGTGTGCCATAATATTGTCTGTGATCATTAATGAAACCAACAAATGACAATTCAATCGCTCCTCTGCAAAACAATGTTGTATGAACCAAGTCTGCTTTTTAGCTTTAGACAGAGAGGGTTTGTTTGGCAGTTACCATGACGACATAGCTATATGCTAACTATAAGCTAGTCGTTTTGGACTTTGCTCAAACCTCACATATTGCTGTAAACTATGTTTACGTTTGCTCTGTCCAGTTAAAATGAACTCAGTAATGTTACCCGCAGGCTGTCAATACATTAAATCTCAAATATGTAAAACATTACGTTAGCTAGATCGCTAGCGTTAGCTCGCTAACAACTTGAAATTTTAGTAGGCTATTTACTGCCTGGCAGCTTCATCTGATAGAAATACCAACAGTAACAGTTTACAACATTAGTCTTGAAATCATGTTTAACACTTACATAATATGAGAGATACATGCCAAAAAAACCTGATAACTCCAAAAAGACGATTTATTGGTAAAAGTCCTGACATCATTCAAAACTAGGTGGTGCCCCTTGTGAAAATAGAACTGCTATGTGCGAACGTAGGTGCTTCTCGTTTGATCCAACAGTCTTTGGTGCTAGAGCTCCGGTTATGGGTAGTTACACAAATCTCTGAAGACGGGGTTCTCCGACATCTCCACCTTGCCCGGAGTTTGTGGGATTCTCCGTCTTCACCTTCGGGTAAGTGTAACAGAGAGGTGCAACCGCAGAGAAACATGTGCGTCTTTATGGTAATCTGAGTTTGTGTAAACGGGGTCTCTATCATTAAGAAAAAAAACTGTTATTTCAACTCAAATTCAACCCTTTATGCTGCATAGTACTTGAGATTCAAGGCCCTGGCGGCCAACTTGAGGAGGGGGGAGGGGGGATCCAAGCACTATGGCACTTTCTTTGTTGCACTTTAAGTGGGATGGAGGGGGCTGGGGGCGGTCAAGCACTGATGTCACTTTTTACCTCTTGTGCACTTTACTTGGAAATATGCTGCTACTAAGTATTGTACCCCTAACACAATTTCGTTGCCTTTTCTGACAATGACAATAAATTCTTGAATTGAATTGAATTGAAAACCACTTTCCCAAGGTCAGATTTTCTTAGATTTTTAGTATGTCATTTAGCATGTCCAATAGTATAAGAATCAGACATTTCCTGTTTTTAACTGTGGTTTTCTGTTCACCTATCTTGACGTGACTGCTGTCACACTTTCTGTTAATGCCCTGTGTGAGTTTGAGTTCAACAACAACACTCTCATGAAGCTGCTTGCTCTTTTTCAGTTCAGATGCAATCACTTTCAGAATGTTCTTGCTTAAGCTGTGGGGACCTGATTGGTGGAAGGCGAGGGAGCCACAATTTTTTAAGTTTGGACGCAATCTCAGTCTGCTTGCGATACTGTTGCAGAGTTTGATTACACTGATTGGCAATAAAGTTGTCTACGGCGAGCCATGGCACTCCTGTGGTGGATTTTGCTACTCTTTCATAGAAAAGTAAGGTAAAGGTAAGTATAGATATAGATATAGGCAACTAACAATGAGTGTGAAAGAAAATAGGAAGGAAAGGACAGAAAGGGGTTACATGCGTATAAGAAAACACAGATGAGCTCATTGGAAGAACAAGAACAACAGGGACAGATCATAACAACATGCAATGTATAGATTAACGAGCGCCCGCGGGAAATCGGGGAAAGAAGTAAACAAGGTTAATGAGTGAGATGATGCAAGAAGACCCTAAGTGGGCAACGGACTGGTGACTAATTGGTACAGTAATATGATATGGAAAAGGATGATGTGATGGGGGCGCAGGTGCAGAGGAGAAAAACACCTTAAAGGGGGGTTCAGAATTTTCAATGTTAAACCTCATTCCCAAGTAAGTCTGAGTGATATCTGTCATTGCGACCGTTTTCAACTCATTTCATCCAGTCCTTCTATCAGCTGAGAAAACAGTCTCCAATGACAGATATCACTCAGGCTTACTTGGAAATGAGGTTTAACATCGAAAATTCTGAACCCCCCTTTAAGGAAAGCAGTAGACCAAGTGTGCCCTCTGGTGACGAGAGATGCATATTTTTTATGGTAAACGGAGGGGAACTGTCCACCAATATGAATAAAAGGGAAGGCTCGCCTCTGATTCTGATTGGTCAAAGCATACGTCACTCACATGGAGGGCGGAATAGATTATAATGGTGGAAAGCCCCAAAAGAGAAAGATGAATTCTGATTGGCCAAGAACAGCGTCACTCCAGGGGAAGGGCAGAGGGCCTGAGCCAGAGCATAAAAGCCGGAGCCAGGCGCAAGTCAGTCAGTTCTTCTGGAAACTTCTAGCTAGAAAGTAGCTTCTCTGCAGACAAGCTCTCTTCACATCGTCAATGCATTGGTTGTACTGTTTGGCAATTGCCCACCTGTACCCTGCACTGGCTTTGTGAATAAATTGTATTGATTGGTAACCTACTTCAGTCTCAACTGTTTGGTGATTTGAAAGCAACGGTTAAGCAAGTGTCCGCCATCCGGAGGAGACGAGGGTTTTGCCTCGACACTCCCTATTCACCTTTTTCACCTACCTGGCAATGCCATCCTACGTACTTCCGCTAAACATTTATCTCCGTACGTAGTCTGGTCAAAGCCCCTCTACTTCCGTTGCTCTCGGTTTAGCCAATCAGCACACAGTTTAGGTACGCGTTTGTTATTCCCCCATCCACTTTCGAATTACATTCACAAAATTGGTACATGACATTAGCATCCATGATTTTGAAGATTTATTGCCACTACGATGTCAAAATAGATCAGAACTCGCTAGAGATCTGTTATTACTGAAAGCGAAAGTTGTAGGCATGAGTGCCAGGTGAGAGAATATGTCATATCTAAACGGAAACCTATTTCAATTACATTGGGCCAGACTGTATGACATAGTCAACAGTCGGCTTTTCGCCCAGGCTACTAGAACAAGGCTTGGGTGGTAAAACTTCAGAGGAAGTAGCTTCTGGGGATGGGATGCCCTTCATCTGCCCAACTTTCCACCTGACCAACAGTAAGAGAGGGGACCAGCAGTAGATTTTCTGTCCAGCATCTATGAAAAATTATTAATTATTATTTATAAAGCGGATGGAGTTCTTCTTTGCCCCTGTTTCTCATGGAGGCTTCCCGTACTGTCTGTAAAGCGCCGCAAGACAATGCACTATATTTGAGTGTTCTACAAATAAAATTGAATTGAAGTTTTCGTTGGCACTAGTTTACCACCCGAGCCTTGCTTTTGTTCAGAATATGGCGGCCAGGTGAAAAAGGTGAATGAACGCCATTCAACCTGCAATTCCAATTACAAATCCACTAGGGGGCGATCATGAGTCAGTGGAAAAACAATGGGCATCTATGAGGTATAAGGCTAAATGTATAATTTTCACATATTTAGGGACAAAATATCACAGATTACATTTTATTTTAAGCAACTTTGACATGGATTCCAATCAAACATGAAATTAATAATAGCCTACATAGGTTTTCCCCCCTTCTGCTACTCTATTCTGGTTGAATGGCCATAGGGAATGACTTGATGTGTGTCACGTGACAGACACTTTGGAAGGGATTCTACAAATGAACAAAAAATCATAAAAATGCTATTTGTGGACTAAGAATGAAGTCAAATTACCCTGATGCATTACCCATGAATGCATTTATTCAAGAAAAAAAATTGTATCTAAAGAAATACAGCATTTGTGGGTGCAGCTGCAGAGAACCCCATTCATTCTTCACTTACTGGCGCGCGCCATCTAGGCGCAGTACCACCGGATGTAAAAGGGGAGTGCTAATTCTCCCCTATTAAAAGTTCTCTCTCTGGTTGCGCTCAAGTGCTAGGAGCTTTTATTTTGGTGAAGCCCAAGTCGGAAGTTGTGTGAGAGAAAGCAGCAGCAGCAGCAGCAGAAGAAAAAGATTCAGGAAGGAGAAAACACAGAAATGAGTCGGAATAATTCTCTTTACAAGGCAACAAGATAACCGAGAAAGGTGAGATGTGGCATTTTTGTTTTCAGTATAGGCCTAGATCATCTGCCTTTCATCAATCCATGTTGTAAATGCCGTAATACGGCTATTCAAAGTAGGCTAGACAAACGCCAAGTCAAACTCTGGGCTCACCTCATTCAGTTTCCCAAAATTACTCGGTCTGAACGCACAGTAACGTTAGCCTTCTCCCTCGGGCTTCGGGTCAAATTTACCAATGTGGTTTCCACTCTTAAAAAAACTATATATCATTTTTTTTTCTCTCTCTCAATCGACGCTTATTGACGCTACGCACCCACGTGTGATTACGCCGTCTTGCAACGTGAAGTAGCCTAGGCTAGCAGTAAAATTAACGTTAACTTGTGATTTCAATAAATACGACCTCGTTAGGCCTGTATAGGCTATTGTTCGCCTTTCTCAGTGAATGCACTACATTGCTGCTAGTCCAGCTTTTTTATCATAATAATAAGCAACAAACAGTTGCCTAAGTTACTATAAACGGGCTGTGCTACTGTGGAAAGCGGGGACAAACGTGATGGTTGCAACGTTTCATTGTTCTCCAATCAGAGACGAGCTAAAGTGATGACACCCACACAGTATGCTATGCTTGATGACCAGAAATGTATAGTTTAGTTTTTGTGATTCAATTCCTTTTCAAATTAATTGCTATTTTGCATCATGGACTGTCTGACAGCTTTCCAAGCCTGTCTAAATCCCTCTTGTTTTTGTGAAACACCCCCTGGTTAAAGGGACTAGCCTATATTATGCTTTTTCCAAGCTAACTTTTTTAGCTCTGTTGTTAAGAACAGGCTGTTTCTCATATGTACGTGTGCACCAGGTAACTAGACACTTGCAGCCAACATATTGAGGACTTCCCCTGTAGCCTATGACAGATCACCCCTAATTAGTCAATTGATCATTTTCATTGTTCTCAGCTGCAAAGTGCCTGCCAACTTCTCTCTCTCTTTTTTTGCAATTATCGATTCTCATTGCCGTCAGCCGCTTACGTGGCTGCCAATGTTGTGGGAACCCACCCACCTCATCCTGTGACATAGGCTATGTAGTTAGGACAATTCTATGCAGGTGGTTTAAGCACACAGCAGCTGAACAGCTACTATCAGTGTAAATTGTCTATTTTAACAATTGAGGCTTTTTATCCAACTTTTAAGTGTGTGTAGAGGCAGTATAGACCCAAGAAACACATTCAAAGGCCACAAAAAGTGATTTTTCATAATATGGGACCTTTATTTAATGCTTGTGCCAGCATGCAATGTGGCCACTGGCTTTCACAATGTCCTAAACATACTCCCAGAACAGGTGGTCACTCAGGTGGACATTCAGAATCCTTGAAATAGGCGGAGCTAATGGGGTTTGACGACCTGCAGTGGGCCCCTAGATATCTACACACCTGGGCTGGTCACAGGGTGTATAGGGCATAGTCTGGTGGGCTAACAGCATTTTTTTTAGGTCAAGGCTGTCATAATTTGCTAATCTGTTTCTGAAAGGATAATGGACTAGTCTGATTAAATCTCTCATGAATGAATGAATGAATGAATGTCTTTGTCATTGTACAGGTAAAGTGCAGTTGCTCCAAGTGCTTAAAACAACATAGAAATAGGCCTACTAAAACACTGGATAAATAACAATTAAAAAACGGTAATCAATAACTAGAACAACATATATACAGGCAAACACACCATGCACACACACACAATAAATCACACAGTGCTGTTTTCTGTGCATAATTCAGTGTACAAATGGCTTTTGCATAAAAACTGTCATTTAGTCTGTTTGTTCATTGTGCCCAGAGCTCTGTAACGTCTGCCTGATGGCAGCAGCTCAAACAGTTACAAATGTCCAGGGTGGGAGAGGGCTACCTCCTCCTTTCCAACAAAATTAATTAACAAAATTCCAGACAAAATTAATACTTTGAACATTTGCATCTGCCCAAGATAAAAGATCAGATGGAGTTAGTATGTGGTTGTCAGTGACCGCCTGTAAACTAGCTCATGCTGCTAACCGTTTCACAGTTCACCCTATGCCATCACATGGTGACTTGCCATGTGAAGTGGCAAAAAAAATGCAACTCTGCCATGAGCCCAAAGTCCTCCACATGCATCATGAGATTGCGAAAGTTCTTGTAATTTTTTGTATTGTGCTGCTGATTCATCACTGAAATATATTACCTTGGATAGTGGGGGGGTGGAGTTGACGAGTGGAAGGACCTTCTGATGAAGTACATCTACTGCCATGGTGTCGTGTTTGAGATGGTCACTTGTTGTCAATTCCACCACTTTCTCTTGTTATGTAGGTTAAACCACAAATGGGTGGAGAGTGCACTGGTTGTTCTCCCAGTGAAGCAAGACATAGTTTTCAACAAAGTTGTTACGGACAATGCTGACCGGACCATAAAAGACTATGAAGTCTTCTGGCTCGTGTCTAGGGGTTTTATTGACAAGTAAAAATGGAAGGGAGAGACTTGCATCAGGCCTGACAGGCTTTCAAAAAAGGCCGACTTCACCCCTAGTCACACCTGAAAGGCATCACAAATAATAAGTTGTAACATGTAGACTAGGCCACTTATAGCGTAACAACGTCCACAACATGATGTGTTCATTTTCTGGAAGTTTTCTTTCAGTGTTTTCAAAAAGCCACTTTGGTGCTTTGCTAGAAATGGTGCGGGGCAAGTTCATTCATTTGTTCATTTCTTGCAGGGTTGCATTGTCCTTCAGTGTAGTTCGGTCTGTGGATACCCACTGTTTGAATTTTATCTGGTCCACTTCATCTGAGATGTTGGCTTCTAGGAATTCCTGCAGGTGGGAAGAGCCAGGGCACTTCTCTCAGCGGTGTGTAACATATTAGGCCTATCTGTGGAACAGACTAACTTCTCCAGTGATTTTTCATAATATGGGAAATTTTTAAATAGGCTTGGGGCGGAGCTATAGGGGGTTTGACGACCTGCAGTGGGCCCCTATATCTACTCATGTTTACACACCTGGGCTGGTCACAGGGCGTACAGGGCAAGGTCTGGTGGGCTAACCATGTTTTTTGGGTCAGGGCTGCCATCATTTTCTCATTTCACAGCTCCCCCATCACATGGTGACTTGCCATGTGAAGTAGCAAAACAATGGCACTCTTCCATGTGGCTAACGTCCTCCACATGCATCATAAGATTGCACAGCTTTTTGTAGTTGCACTGTGCTGCAGAACCATCACTGGAATATATGACTTTTGATAGTGGGGGGTGGAGTTGACGGACAGGTGGAAGGACCTTCTGAAGAAATAGGCTACATCTACTGCCACGGTGTCATGTTTGAGGCAGTCACTTACTACACAGAATGAGATGCACTGGATGTTGTTGATTCTTATTGCTTTCTTTTCTTATGTAAACCACAAGAGTGCATGTGAAGAGTGCACTGGCGATTCTCCCAGTGAAAAAAGGGCTGTAAAAGGCATAGTTTTCAGCAAAGTCCAACAACATGATTAATTCATTTTCATAAGTTTTGTTTCAGTGTTTTCAAGAAGCCACTTTGGTGCTTTGTTAGAAATGGTGCGGGGCAAGTTCATCCATTTGTTCAATGAGTGTTCCTGTTATTTCTTGCGGGGTTGCAATGTTGTCCTTCAGCGTAGTTTGATCTGAGGATACCCACTGTTTGTATTTTATTTGGTCCACTTCATTTGAGATGTTGGCTTCTAGGAATTCCTGCAGATGGGAAGAGCCAGGGCAGTTCTCACACCAGTGTAACATGCACGTATTATTATCTGTGGAACAGACTTATGCTCCAGCAAATCACGGTAATTTAAACTTTCCAGTAACTGGATGGGAAGCAAGGAGAAGTTTCACGTTTTGATGTATAGTACATACACACACTGAATGAACACCTCTAGCTCCAACAGTTATGCACTCCTTCGGTCTCAGTTCACAAAACTTGGAAATTCCGATGCGAAGATCAGGTTTTTTTTTTTTTTATTTATTGCTCATAGGCTTCATTTAAGTTCACTAAAATCAAGCGCTTCTGCTTTTGAACACGAGTGCCACCTTCCAGGATGCTTTTGTAGTCCTTCACACCAGGCATTACTCTTGATATGTCTTTGTCAAAGAAGTTGTTCAAAACCATCCTTACAACTTCCTCATTCTCAGGTCTTCCCTTCTTATTGGTGACATGTGCTCTGACTGTGAATGTCTTGCTTTCCTTGCCACATACTGGCTGACTCCAAACTCTATTATTTTGCTTACAGCCCAGCTGGGGTAAGGCTAATAATAGATATGAGATCACAGGTGTTTTATATTTTTTATTTGAGCTTTTAAAGAGTCAGTTAAATGCCATCTTACTCTCCACATGACCCCTCTGCTTACTTTTGCAGGGACTGTTAATAGTTTCGGGGTGCATGTCAGCACAAAAGGCCATCATTTGTTTAGATTCTTTTTGTTCACTTCATCTAATTTGTGCTTTGCATAACTGAGTACCTTTAGCGCTTATTTTGGAGAATTTGCATGGCGATACATCCAGACTGGTCATTATTTGATTTAGTTGGTCCTGTTTTTCTGCTGGCGTTGCTTCTTCCTCTGCATCAGTCTCAGCAACTCCTTCCTCAAGAGTGTTTTTTTTTTTTTTTTTTTTTAAATTGTGGCAGGAACAGGATTTCCCCTGTAGCTTATGACGGGTCACACTTAATTAGTCAGTCATTGTTTCATTGTTCTCAGCTGCAAAGTAGCTGCCAATTTTATTTTTGCAATTATCCAATTATCCATTCTCATCATTGCCCTCAGCTATGTAGCTGCCAATGTTGTGGGACCTCACCCACCTTATCCTGTGACATACGTAGTTAGGAACATTCTAAACAGGTGGTTTAAAGGTCCCATATTAGGCTTTTTCCAAGCTAACTTTTTTAGCTCTACTGTTGAGAACAGGTTGTTTCTTATGGGGAGTGCACCAGGTAACTAGACACCTGCAGCCAACATATTGAGTATTTCCCCTGTAGCCTATGACAGACCACCCCTAATTAGTCAATTGATCATTTCCATTGTTCTCAGCTACAAAGTGCCTGCCAACTTCTTTCTCTTTTATTTTGCAATTATCCATTCTCTTTGCCCTCAGCTGCTTATGTGGCTGCCAATGTTGTGGGACCCCACCCAACTTACCCTGTGACATAGTTAGGCAAATTCTATGCAGGTGGTTTAAGCACACAGCAGCTGAACAGTTACTAACAGTGTAAATTGTCTATTTTAACAATTGAGGCTTTTTATCAAACAGTTTGCACACAAATCTAATCATTGGTAGCACAAGTGCAAAGTTTGATACAGGCATAAATAAAAAAAAACTAGATAAAAAAAGAACAAACCCCCTTGGCTAAACAGACAAAGGAGGGGTGGAAACAAATCAGCCAATGGAGAGCCACATTGTTATACAGGAAGGGGCAGAATCTAGGTACAAAAGCACATGGCCATGTTAACTTTAATTTTATAGAATTGGGATTTTATTGCTGCTAATTAACAAAGTCGCTTTTGGGGAGGTGAAGGGACTATCGTTGCAGTGTTGTGGCTGGTGTGTACACACACACACACACACACACACACACACACACACTCACTCAAACTTGTTCCTATTAATGCTCACCTCCCTCACACACTTTCCAGCCCTGAGCCCCCTTCTGTCACAAAAAAGTGTAACCTAACCATTGTTTGAATTTCTGTGTTGTGTTTCTGTGTTGACTAAATGCATGTTGAACCGAAGCTTTAGATAACTTCTTAATTTAATTTTTAATTATTATTATATTATTATTATTATTATTATTATTATTATTCAAATTATGATGATAGCTAATGACTTATTCAAGATGTAATTAATGACTAAAGTTATAATGTATAGCTACGTCTTCCTCAGAATCCTTGTTTTGTGCCTCTTGATTATTGTCTGTGTGCTACATTTGAAGTTTTACAAAAAAAAAAGGCTTTACAAAATTGTGATGTCTTCTACTATTATCTGTCTTGTGTATTGGGCATTGTGTATAAGACACTTAATGAATCCGCTTAATTTGGCCTTTGTTGTCTTCTGTTGTTGTGCAGCATTCAGAACGACTCGAAGCTTTTCACTCTGTGAAAATGGAACAACGCGGTGTCAGGTCACTCAATGAGCAAGGATGTCAAACCATGATGGTTGACAGTGACCTCAAAGAAGAAGAGACTCCTTGGAACTCCGAAGACAAAGAACATTCCGGGTGGAATGCTGAGGTCAAGGAGGAACCAGAGTGGCATAGTGACATCAAAGAGGAACCAAAGTGGAACGTTGAGGTTGATGGAGAACCGGGTTGGAACAGGGTGAAGCCAGAACACGAATGGTCTGATAAGGAACAGAAACGGGCATGGCTGTTAAAGAAGAACCAGAACAAGGTGTGGCTAAGTCCGAAGAACTTGAGTGGACTGAGATAAAACAAGAACATGATGTGATTGTGGTCAAAAGTGAATCAGAGCAATGTGAGGTCAAAAGTGAATCAGAAAGTGCGGCTGAGGTCATGGGTCAAGATGATGAACAAGAGACTGAGGAATCGAGCGAAGAGACGGACAACTCTAGCGACGAGCAGGAAGACGTCCATGAACAAGGGAGCGGGAGCGTCCGTGAACAAGGGGCAGCAGAAGAATCAAGTGAAGGGGAGACAGACAATCCAGGCGATGATCCTTCGTGGACCAGCAAGAAAGGTAAGAATCCTATCCTTGCTTTGATGTCTGAAAAAAAGGGTACTGGCTCGTTGTTACATTAGGGTCTGTGTCCACAGAAAGTGCTTTTAGCGCCGACAGCGATCAAAAACTTATTTTCTCAGCGCTTCATCCAGGTGTTTACTGTTGCTTGGTTGCCAAACCAGGGCCAGCAAGTCATTTGTAGAATGTTGCTTCATGCTAATTAATTAGCGAACTAGTTAACTGAAAACAGCAGCAATCATTCAGCACTCAACTGACCAAATATTAGCCTGGCGATGCCATCCTACGTACCTCCGCTAAGGATTTTATCTCCGCACGTAGTCTGGAATAAACCCCCCTTCCCGCCTTTCTCTCGGTTACTCTACGGTTTAGCCAATCAGCACACAGTTTAGAGCGATGTCTCAAAATTTTGTAGTCCGACAGGATAGGGACGCGTTTGTTATTCTCTCCCCTGCTTTCGAATTACATTCACAAAATTGGTACATGACATTAGCTTCCATGTTCTTGAGGATTTATTGCCACTACGATGTCAAAATAGGTCAGAACTTGCGATAATACTGTTAATGCTGAAAGCGAAAGTTGTAGGCGTGAGAGCCAGGCGAGGGAATACGTCATATCCAAGGTAACCTATTTCAATTGCGTTGGGCCAGACTGTATGACAGTCAACAGTCGTCACAATTGACTGGGCTGAATGAAAATTTCCCTGGCAACTCCCAACCGTGTTGACAATGTATGTCCCGCCCCTTTCTTGACCTTGATTGGCTAGCAAGACAAAAGTGACATTGATGAGCCCAGCACTGTTCTAAAAGTTGAACAGATTTCAACTTTAAGTGCTCTGAGCACTGAGGTAAAAAAAAAAACGTCTCCGCTAACGTTGAAAGCGCTTGTCGCTCTGAGTGCTGAGGCTCATAGGATTTGTATTAAAACTAAGCGCTAGCAGCGGAAAAAAACGCATTCTGGGGACACAGATCCTTAATCCAGGAGTGTCAAACCACCATCATCAAACACATCAAAATAGTGCTGCTTTAAAAAACAAAAACAAAATGCAACTTTTCTTGCCACCCACAATTTTCTCGCAATAAAATGCCTAAAATCAGTGCAACTTCTGCCGCAACTTTTCCGAAAACCTGCCTCGAAATCAAGCATTTTTGATCGCAACTATCACAACAATGGCCCACGAAATCCTGGGGGGGACTTGAGTATTTGTTGTTTATGTGGTGATGGTTCACTGGTGGTGATGTCTGCTTCAACAAGTCTGAATTTGCTATTCGGGATGCGGAGATGTTGGACTTTCCCAGTTTTGCCTCTCTGGAGTAAGCACTCAGAGTTCCACAGTCAACTAGCAAGGGTAGCGACTGAAGTAAATAAAGGTATGTGACTAACTGTACAAATGTAAGCTACAGTCATGGTATCTTTTATGGCACCAATTTTGGTTATTACATTAGGAACATGTTGCATCGCAGATTGCTTAGCCAGCTCAGAAAAGCCTGTTATATTGGTGTTGAGATATATCATCTGTATACATCATAAGCAGACAGCACAGGCCCACTGGACAGATACTGATGTAAGTTCCAGGTGATGGTTTAGACATTTCAATTGTTTTACCGGCTCCTAATTTCTAATTTTGTAAACCTGTATCCTTCGCCAGCTAGGTGGTTTTGTTGTTGTTGTTGTTGTTGTTTTTACTAGGGTTGTTAATGAGTTGATTATTTCTTAGTGTAGAATTGTCCGAATAAAAATGAAAGCTTAATGAATAATTGCGTGAATCTTGCGTAGGCCTACAATAGCAGAGCTACATCTACATTATCTTGTGCGACAAAGAGGACAGATGAAGCAGGCTAAGAGAAGGCTAGCTGTGTGGGACCATTTCTGAGCATTAAAAAAGTCCAAGGCAATTATTGATATGCTGTATTTACTTCCCAAAGCTCAATCATTTAAAGATGGGTCCTGATAACGTGCATCTGTTCATATCAGATAGGCTATGGCTAAAAGTAAGTGCGCATTGGAAATATCACCTGGGGGGTATTCCTGCAAAGTCGCTAATGATATCGGCGCTTATGTGATTAAGCCTCGTTTGAAGTAGCGTCAACTCAGAGATGAGGCTGAAGCCATTCCATCAACGCAAGTTAGCTGTGCCTGCCTCTCGTTAACTTAAACAAGGCTGCGTGCACGAGCTCAACGCTAGACCTAAATAGGTGATTTAGGAATACCTGATTAACTGTCGTAAAATTAAGGCAGAACTAAAAGAATTTTAAGAAAGAAACTTCGATATGCATACGTCATCTGTTGAATTTTGTGTGAAATAACGGAATATCAAATTTTTATAGTAGTAGGTCTACTGGCAATGCAGAAATTTGAAAAGGTGATTGAAAATATATTTTGAATCATAATATTTGACCATTGCTTGTTGGAACAAATTGCCAGTCTCATGTTGTTCTGTCACAGCAGACTTGCACCTGCAACTGAAATCAATCAATCATTCAATTAAGATGTAGCCTACAACTCCAGACACCACGTGATGGGCCGGCATGTGACACGTCTCTGATTATGCATGCATTTGTTTTTAATTCGTAACTAAACTTATTCCCAATAGATACTTCGAAATATCAATAGTAATTTAGTAAAAGGGGAATTCATACATGATCACACTGTTTGCAAAACCTGTCAACCTTTATTTGGTGGGAAAGATTATTAAGCAGGTGTATGGAACCTTTTTTTGTGGCTTGTGTTTCTAACTGATTGCATTTTCTGAGACACCGCTTTATTGAGCCTTGCAGTTAACCTGCCACGGAGCTGGTTAGTTTGGGAGCATATGTTACCCCAGCAACTCAACTGCGATTACTGTTAGCGAGAGTAATGGAACTGAACTCACACTAAAACTAGCGCCGCTTGCCGAAATTAGCGCGGCTTAGCGAATAGCTCCGTTGATGGAATACCCCCCAGGTAGTCGGAAATGTTTTGTCTGCATCTCATGTGCTGCTGAATAAATACCTCTTTACACCCAATTTCAAAAAAAAAGAAAAGAAAAATATTATGTTATTTAACGTAGCCTAGGCTGCATGGCTACAGTATTTAGACTGGCTTTGCCTCAAATTTTTTTTATACAGTAATTTCCCACATATAAGCCGCATTGTGTATAAGCCGCAGGACGGTGTTTTATGCAAATTAAAAAAAAACAAACAAAACCATATTAACACCATATTAACTGCCCCCCTATTTTTACCTCATAGCGGTATAAATTTTGCAAAATCAATGTGTAAGCCGCGGCTAATAGTCGGGAAATTACGGTAATCGGTTGGAAAGCAAGTTCCTCCAATTAGCCTACCAGTTGTCCTCCTTTACTAATTTCTGCTGGAGAGGTTTTAGCC
>JAODXP020005372.1:0-47317 GCA_027497455.2 Sardinella longiceps | reverse complement strand
CATGCCATGCCATGCCATCTCTCGCTGAGTCTTTGGTATTTTTTGCCCTCAACGGTGCCTTCCAGGCAGCGCTGCATTCAAGGCACTATTCCCCCCCAATTTAGGATCAGGATGAGGGTTGAGGGGGTTAGGGTTAAGGTAGTGTGTTTTAGGCTGTGCTGCCTGGAAGGTGCCATTGGGGGTAAAAAAAAATACCATTGAGCATCTCGTTGTGCCAACTTGGGGCTGGATTCCATTGGACCACTGGACCTGGAAGCTCTCTACCAAAGATTCTAGAATGCTCCGCTCTAGAATCTTTGCCTCTACTCTGTGAGCTAGCTGTGTGTGTGGGGCCGATACTACAGTGTGGTTTTACAGTAGGACTGGGAACACTAACAATAACATGGCAACAGGATATGAAGATGGTCTTAACTATCACAGACTTTTCAGTGTCGACTTCAATATAAACTCCTTTGTTCTTCAAGCAAAAGTAATATCAGTCACGCTATAAACATTTGCTCTGTAAGCAAATACAATATCAGTCCCACTAGAAACATTTGCCCTGTAAGCAAATAAGGAGTTGGCCCTTTTTATGCAAACTTTCCGCAAATATGAAGTTAGAAACATTATACCGTGAATATACAAGAATATATTTGTGCACCAGTCAAACAATTCAGCACACTCAATATTTAAGGTGTTGTTTGCAGCACAGGTAAAGCGAAAGCTACAGTAGGAGCTTGTGATCAAGAATGACTTTTGTTTTTCCCTTTTAAATTTTCCCAAAGTGAAAATGAACAACCATATATCAGACAGAACAAGCCTTGCACTGTAGAGAAACATGCCTTTAAACAGCTGTTATTACACAGACAGTGTTGGCTTAAGAATAAAACGTTTTTATTTAGTGCGTAATTGTGTATGAAAATGCAGATTATTCCTAGTCTTTGGCTTGCCCCACACGTCATTCCTAGTAAAATGTTCACACTTACTGTAGTAAAAATCTACACCATTTGACTAATTCAGGCCTGAGATACATTATATCAGACGCAGCTTAAAACAATTCCAAAAGTTGTTTTATTAATTAAAAAAAGAGAACGCATATGTGTTTCACAAGGCCATGATCAAACAAGGGACTGGTGCTGGACTTCTTAAATGTAATTGTATATAAATGGGCAATGAGTTTGTATGCTATTCCAAACATTATTCTTAAACTGATCTACTTGGGCATAAATGTATAGCCTGACATAGCCCGCTCATAATCCGGCTGTTCATCCGTATTCATGGTCTGGAGACGGTCCTCTGGGGGGACGAGCTGATTAGACGAGCTGTTCAATTGTTTCAAACCAGAGCTGAATGCCCTCCCCTCCGCCCTATAATCGCTTCAGGTTAAGGAACCTCCAGACCATGAATACGGATGAACAGCAGTATTATGGGCTATGGGCTATGTCAGGTTAAAGAACCTCCAGACCATGAATACGGATGAACAGCAGTATTATGGGCTATGGGCTATGTCAGGCTAATAAATGTATTCTCTATAAGTACAGTATGTAGTCCCAGTACACAGGAGGCCAGGATGCAGACCATGTAAAGGAGGCATCATTATTCAGCATCATGTCGCTGTGTCTCTTATTTTGCACCAAGGTATTGGTCACTTCTACTTCTACAATACGCCTTTGCCAGTATTGAGTTCTCCCAAGGTCCTGGGTCTAATTTATGGATGTATACTGTAGGTATTTTTGGAATAAACCGTCTTTCTTAACTATGGAGATTGTGAGTGTGTTTTGTTTTCATTGAGGTTGTTTAGGCTGGTTGGTTGAAATGGGTAATAATTATGGAAGATTCATGATGACATCAATATTGATGTCATTATATTTATATTTTGGAGGCCCTATAAGGTGATGGATATTGCAATTTTATGACCACAGTTTTGTGTGTGTGCATGCATACCATTTTTCTCTTTACAAAAAATGTAAATTTTAGCTTAGCTTAATAGGGCATTGAAGAATGCTTTATTGTTTTATGGCTTAGAGGTGTAAATATTATAGATTTTAATTGATGGAAATTTTATATCTACATAACATAGCAGCACAGGCATAGCAGCAGTGCTCTTCACTTTCACAAACATATGATGTTATAAACATAACAGTTAATGAATCAAACACTGCAGGGGGTATTCCAAGAAGGCAGTTAAGTGACAAACCAGGGTAAGTTAAGCTGGAAGTAATGGTAAACCTCATAATACAGGAGCCTCTGACTCCTTGTTTTCTTAACTAAAAAAAAGCCTGCAGGCTCCTCTATTAGCTGATTTATGACTTCCTCTTGGTTAACTTAGCCAGGTTTATCACTTAACCACCTTCTTGGAATACCCCCCAGGTTACTGCTGTCCTGTGTCAACTAAATCATATTCTTCTTGGCACTACTAACAATAATAACAGAAATATACAGTGAGTAAATATGAAATTGATCATTTAAAGCTGAATGCAATCAAACCGCAAAAGGCTTGTAACACTCTCTCTAACAATACACAAACATTCTCTGTTCTGCTGTGTTTCACACCTTTTCAAAATTCTCTCTCCACTTCCTTCTTATTCTCCATTTCCTTTTCCTTTGTTGTGTGTTGTCTGAAACGAGAGAGAATGTGGTCATGTCACATGATCACATTTACACAAGCACAAAAAAACTCACTGACTTCTCACTTTCAATCTCTCGAAAACAAAAACCAAAATCATAACCACTCTAGAGTGATAATATCTGACATGCAAAGCCACAACTCTCTCTGAAAAATCATTCACTTTCCCTCTAGACGACGTATAAATAATGTCACGACCACTTGGCTCACAGTGGCCATGACATTAAGGGGAGTCCACGTGAATTTAAAAGAATAACCAAAATAAATATTTATTAAATAAACTATGTACAAAAGTCAGTAAATGTAAGACAACCAAAGAATGTAGAGCAAATCAGCATTGTGATGTAGTGCAAAAAGGGAAAAGGTAAATGGAGAAAAGGAAAGAGCTGCAGCCAGCCTCCTCGCTTCAGGCCAGAGCAGTCAGAGACAGAGAGATTGACTGGAAACAGGAAGGCTTATGAAGGCCATCAATTAGGCAGACTCCGCCCACCAAGACAGCTTCACCTGTAGGTTGAAACGAGACAACAGGCAAACAAGCCAAACAGACTCCAAAATGGAGGTGAAGGAGCAGACCAACACCAGCACGAAACAGCTGGGTCGTGACAATAATTAACAACCAATTACTTTATGATTTTAGTTGTTTCACTTTCTTATGAATGCAACAGAATGTGAATAAGGATCGTCTCTAAGTACTATACATAATTGTATGTACTGCCAGTAATGTAGCCTCAAATGAATACAGCAAATCCTTCTTTCACATCTTTCAAGCAATTCAAGCATAGCCCTGCTGAAAGAGCTTGCTAAATGCGCTAGTTAGCGAGTGGAACAAAATAATTTGGTACAGCACAGACCGAACGTGAACGCAGAAGCGAACAGGCACTTTACACTGAATCAATGGGACCTGACTCTTGGAAACCGAAAGTAAGATCTGAGGTTACATTGACTCAATGTAAAGTGTTTCGCGTTCGTGTTAGGTCTATGCTGTTTGAAATTCTTTCATTTCATGCAAAATATATTGCTGTTAGAAGGCTCGTGCAGCTTGTGTGTGTGTGTGTGTGTGTGTGTGTGTGTGTGTGTGTGTGTGTGTGTGTGTGTGTGTGTGTGTGTGTGTGTGTGTGTGTGTGTGTGTGTCAGTCACACTCACACTAGGGAGCAGGAGAGGATGATCCCAGCGGACAGGAGAACACCCAGGAGAGGAGCAGCAATAAGAGCAATGAATCCTGGGAGGGCCATCCCAACCACCATCTGGAAATCTTCCTCATATAACAGTAACAACAACAAACACAAAATAAGTTAGTAAAAAACAGCTAGTAAACAACTACCTGAATATCCATAAGATTCTATACAAATTCTCTCTCTCTCTCTCTCTCTCTCTCTCTCTCTCTCTCTCTCTCTCTCTCTCTCTCTCTCTCTCTCTCTCTCTCTCTCTCTCCCTAAACTCCCTAAACACAGCCTGCCTCCAACTGCAGCTAAGTAAGATCCAACAACAAGTGGGTGGTGTTGCAAAGCTGATGGGAGAACCAATTCTACATTCAGAATAGTATCAGACTTTTGGCTGTAAGGAGAATGCACACATGAAATATAGTCAATATTTCTGCAGAAGATATTCAGATGTAACTCAAATTGTAATAGAATATTTCTGGAAGTGACAGTTATTTAATCACAATTTTTCAAAGTAATGTAACTGATTACTGCTATTTTGTAATTAAATTGCATTATTTCATAACATGTAAATTGTAACATGTAACTGACGCACGCACGCACGCACACACACACACACACACACACACACACACACACACACACAGAAAGACATACAGTACACACTTGGTGAACAGAAGTGCTACTAACGGGTGGCAGACTGGTCACCACTTAGAGCGACTGTAGACATGTTTCCAGACTGCTCACTAAGAGAGACCATAGTCATGTTTCCAGCCTGGTCACTACTAAGAGAGATTGAAGTCATGTTTCCAATCTGGAGCTTGTTTCCCACACTCTTGGCACAGTAGTAGAGTCCTACATCTGTGGAAGTGAACCTCTGGATCCACAGCTCCATGCGTTTCTGTCTCCTGTCGTAAACTGGCGTCAGACGGGCATCCGAATAGAATCCACCGGCTCGTGGGCTGGTCAGCAAAGCCAGAGAGAGAGAATTGTTTGGGCGCAGAACGAACCACATGATTTCTTTGGACGTAGAATTAACCTCGAAGTCCACATAGATTTCACATGGCAAGACCAGGTTATCTCCCTCTTTCACTGCTTGAAGTTCAGGATGGACAGTATGGCCTCTTATTAACCACCACAGCAACATGGCACCTGTTAAACAGAGACTGGGTCAAGAGAAACACTTTTCCATTGTATGGAGAAAAACAACTGAGCATTTTTGGATGATTTTCGGTTTCTGAAATGGAAAGATGGGGTAAAAGCTTTTAGATGACTCAACCAACTATAGTTAGACCAGAGGTGGGCAATTATTTTGGCCAAGGGGCCACATTGGCTTTTAGATTTTCACTAACGGGCAGGGTGTTAACAGTTAACCAACTGATGTCGGTAAATTGGCAAGTCTCAAGCCAGTAGCCCCACTTTCTTCAGAGGACATGTTAATATGCAGGTTTAAATGGGTGAAATTTGCATTTCATGAATACAAATTTGATAAATAAAGCCTATAATCTAAGTCACCATATGACTAAATGAGAAATAACTTTATTTTGGAAAGGCTCCATGGGCCGCATTAAATAGCTCCGCAGGCTGCATCTGGTAGTTAGTTAGCCTTAGTTTGCCCAGGTATGAGGCAAATTATAGTTTAGCATAACAATAAAATAAAAAATCTGAAAACTTGGGACTGCTGACTTGAAAATGACAAAGTCAGAAATCAACTAAGCGAAGTCAGTTGTTAAAATCAGTTATCAGCTAAATAAGTTTTCTGGTTAAATAATTACTCAGCCCTTCACAAAGCCCACTTTCATGTGGCCTCATTCAGAAAGCTTAAAAACAACAGTGGCCTGCTTGAAAATAGATCGATACTCAAACCAATCAGGGGCAGCATGTCACTAACTGAACAATCGATGTCTATCCTGGAACATGTAAAGCATATGGTGGCCCTCTGAGGTAAACATAGGCTAATGTTTAAGAGGCCTGTGATCAAAATCAGTTGTATTATCATTTTTTACATATAAAAGTTTCATAGAGGATTCATTTCTAGACATACTGTACAACTATAGCCATATATCACTGAATTTGAAAACTTACAATAGAAGATGGTGGCAACAGGTAAGTTCATCCTCAAGACTGTAATGAATGGTGACCTGTTCGAGACAGGAAATGGTGGTTGTTGCAGACTTTATAGTGGATGTCTCATGTCTCATGTCTGCATGAGAATCAGGGGGGCTGCTAGACTTCATACTCTGATGCAAATAGGAAAGGAACAAAGCAGTACGCCTACCACACAAGTACCGCTACATCTTCATCTTGTTCTAATACACTTCTTGCACACTGTAGCCTACCACTCAAGTACCGCTACATCTTCATCTTGTTCTAATACACTTCTTGCACACTGTAGCCTACCACACAAGTACCGCTACATCTTCATCTTGTTCTAATACACTTCTTGCACACTGTAGCCTACCACACAAGTATACCGCTACATCTTCATCTTGTTCTAATACACTTCTTGCACACTGTAGCCTAATTGATAGCTCCATGTATATGTACAGTACCTGACAAAAACCTGGGCTCATCAGGTTTATTTATTTATTTATTTTTTATGGACAATGCTGGTACTGATCTTTTGCATCAGGATATGCTGTTCCCATCCAGATATTTTCCCATATTACTTCTAAAATGTCACTATTAGGCCTATGAATAAAAGACACACTTTCAAAATGTATACAGCCAATAGAATTTTAGCACAAAATTTCAGACAGAATAAAGTATTATAGATCATACTGGATGATGCATTGCATTGTGTATTCTGTAAGCAAAGGCCATTTTAGGGTATGCAAAGGGTTGTAGAAAGTGGTAGGATATAGTCATTAACCATTTTAACCATGTCTGACCTACCTGTCTGCATTCACTGTATTGCATGTCCCAGAAAATGCGAGGAGAGGTAATAGACCTACCATCCTTGGTACAAGATCTATCGAATGACACATACTGTAGTCTAGATCAAAGGTTTTTTTAATGCTGTTGCCCTTTTAAGGAAAAAACAACAATCGCTTGTTAATTAGTTTTGTTGTGGTGAGAGAGAGAAAACTTAGATCCTGCCTATACTTAAAATAGCTTAGACATCTGAACTGTTTGGGAAAGATAACACTGAAATGAAATACAAGATACTGATTTAAGTTGTGTTCGCTCAACCAGAGAAGAAGTTGAGTACCATTATTGCGGTTCCATCAAGTGTATCAATTGACGCGAAATGGTTTGTAAACTGGACAGACAATCAAACACCAAAACTGGGACTGGTGGTAACCTAGAATAGGCTACTGGACCACATCTGGGTGTTCTGTTTTTATTTCTGTTTATTTATTTATTTCCTGACCTGTGGCACTTGGTTGGTCGGCTACCAAGCCAAAATCTGGGTCATCAAAATCAGGTCTGTCCCCGAAAATTGGGGACGTCTGGTCATCCTATGCTAGATAATGTAATTGGCAGAAGAGTGTGATGACCAGTGTGTGCCATTTTGTCCTAGAGACCAAGGGAGCCATCAAGGATTCAAGGAAGTTTATTTGTCATATGCATATGATAATTATGATGTAAAAGAGCAGGGAAATCATGTTTGTGCACTATTGGATTTATAAAGGTTGATTGACATCATCAAGTCAATGATGGTGTGCAGCACCCCGCACAAAAGTAGCTTTCAAAAGAAAAAAGGTTGAACAGATTAGTGTGTAAACCACAAGGTTCAGTGCCATCACTGAAAGGAGACAGAGAAAATGCACAGTGGAGTCTGTCTGTCTGTGTCGCTGTATTTTACCTCAATAGTCTCTTCTTGTGTAGCCGGAGCCGTAGTTGAGGATTGAGGAACTAACCTATATACTACCCACCTCCACAGTTTCATGTCTTTTCTCTGCCATACATGTGCTTTGATGTAAAGTTCAACAAATTCAAATTTACTTGACTATGAGGTGATTTCGTGGCTGATAAATCTGGAGCTTTTTTAAAGCCTGTTCAATTTTCCAAGAACAGGTAAGTTTATTTAGCCTACCAGTTCATTCAGAAGTCTTTTTAAAATGCTGACTGTCTTATTGTGACATTTTCATGAATAACACTCATCAAAGTTAAACAGTTTATCATTTTAATATGTCTTAGCCTTTTCTCCATTACAAACAATTTGCACAGTATGGAGGAATAGCAGAAAAGTTTCAAATAAACAAATAAATAAGAGATCAAAATAACAAATACATAAAAAATATATAGAAAACATAGGCCTACAACAATAAGTAAAACTGCTTGCAAAAACAGATTGGAATACAAGAAAATAATAGACTTGGAGATAGAGAGTACAAGTACAGAGCCCCTAATCTTAGGCCTATTTCCTACTATAGACTTGTTTCACACCTCAACATTCCGACATTCCATGGTAGTAAACTGAACATTCTATCATTGAAATGCATTGGATTTATGCCTCTTTCTGACTTGAAAAAAAATGGATAATAACATTTCAAACATGTTTAAATTCACTTTCCTTCTAGAACCTGCTTTTAGAACCTCAGAATGTTGAGGTGTGAAACAAGTCTATTTCCCCCTTTTCTCCTCTCTTCTCAGCCTGACAAGCCAGCCAGACTTTCACTGATAGACCCTCGGGCAAGACGGCTGCAACCAGTCAGAGCAACTAACAAGCCGATTCAAAGCCTGCCCAATGACTCCAGGGCCAGATAGGACGTTGTGATTGGTTAAACACCACGATGTCTGAATACAACCTAGAGCGATGTGATTGAATAGACAACACCGATGTTTGAGTACAACCTATCACTCAGAGCTAGACGTACTCACTGAGCGAATTCAATTTGCTACCACTAGAGTACCGGTATGTCTAGAGTTCTAGGCTACCTCACTCCTGTCGTCTGAGTTAGTCTCCATCTGCCCATCTCCCCAAGCCTTTTCAGTCTCCTGCTTTACTTGAGTCCCTGCTCCCCTGGGCTTTTCTTCATCCATTCCCCATACATTCTAGAACCATTCTAGAACCATTCTGGAATTCTCAATCCTGTGCTTCAGCTCTTCTTTTGTTGTATTGTTTGTTGAGGTATTCAAGTTGTAGTTCCTGTGTGAAAGGTGCTATACAAATAAATCATATTCTTCTTGGCACTACTAACAATAAAGTGTGAATAGATTTGAAACCGATCATTCAAAGCTGAAAGCAAGCAAAGGCATAACACAGCAGAATGATCACAGATGAGTGTGTTGTGTTTCCGGACAAGCCCATCAGAATACAAACATACAAAAGTCTCAGTGATGTTTCACACCTTTGCAGGGTTTCGCTTTCTCTCTCTCTCTATTTCCTGTTCTTTGTTGGTGTATTATCTGAAACAAAAGAGAGTGTGGTCATGCCACAAGATCATTCACACAAGCACAAAGAAACAATGAATCTGCTCTGCATGGATTCTAAACGTATTATGCTGAAGTCACTTGACGTGACTATATGCACGATGCTGATTCATTCATTAAACATAAAAAAACGCACTCTCCTTGTTTTTGTTTTTTGACACATTTATTGGACCAAGTACCTGTTTCGGGTACGCGTACGCGTCAGCCATCATCAGCTGATTCATTGAGACATTGGGCTAAACAAAAACACTACAACTGTAGCAACTGACAATAAAGCACAACTATAGAGTTGTAGTGTCTATCTCTCCCCATAACCATAAAACAAAACCATAACCTAGCAACCTTTTCTTCAATTTTTGTGCCCTCTGTAAATATTTTGAGAATTTATTAAATTAATTACAATATTGAAAAGAATCTCTCTCTCTCTCTCTCTCTCTCTCTCTCTCTCTCTCTCTCTCTCTCTCTCTCTGTGTGTGTGTGTGTGTGTGTGTACTCACACAAGGGGCAGGAGAGGATGATCCCAGCAGAAAGGAGGACACTCAGAAGAGGAGCAGCAATTAGAGCAATGAATCCTGGGAGTTCTATCCCAACCACCATCTGGCACTCTTCTTCATCCAACACTATATAACAACAAACACCAAACAACAACAAATAATAATAAATATTTTCCTTTTTGACAAACAACTATAAATCAGTGGTGCATTTTTCTGCATTTCTAATGAGTTTCGTAAGGGTTAAATGCTTCAATGCAATTTAGAGGACAAATTCTTCTGGACTCACGTTGTGTGGGTCTGGTTCCCAGGGTTTTTCTCACACACACACACACACACACACACACACACACACACACACACACACACACACACACACACACACACACAGACACACACACACACACACACACACACAGACACACACACACACACACACACACACACACACACACACACACACACACAGACACAGACAGACAGACACACACACACACACACACACACACACAGACAGACAACACACACACACACACACACACAGACAGACACACACACACACACACACACACACACACAGACAGACACACACACACACACACACACACAGACACGACAGACAGACACACACACAGACACACATATATGGTGAGTAAAAGCACTACTAACGGGTGGCAGACTGGTCACTAAGAGTGACTGAGGTCATGTTTCCGATCTGGAACTTGTTTCCCACACGCTTGGCACAGTAGTAGAGTCCCACATCAGTGGACGTGACATTCTGGATCCTCAGGGACATCCGTTTCTCTCTTGAGTCGTAAAGTGGCGTCAGACGGGCATCAAACTGGGCATAGGGGCTTAGAGAGACTCCGTCGGCACGCACGTTGGTCAACATGGTCAGAGAGAGAGAATTGTCTGGGCGAAGAACGAACCACAGGACCTCAAAGTCTACATGGATTTCACATGGCAAGATCACTGTTTCTCCCTCTTTTAATGCTTGAACCCCTGTATGGTAAGTATGGCCTCTAGCCAACTGCCACAGCAACATGGCACCTGTGAAACAGAGAGTGGGTCAAGGGAAACACTTTTAATATCTGAAAAATGAAAGGATCCAAGGCACTCTTCATATGGAAAAATATAAAAAGTCTTTATTCACATGGCTGTTTCATGTAGAAAAGATAAAAACAGGGTGAGCAACAACCCATGCGTAGTGTCACAGACAGCCTTAAGCCTTTTGTAAATCCCAAAAACCAAGGAGCACCTTCAATATACTGTTTTATGAATTACTGAGCACAGTTTAGAAGGAAAAAAAAGAGAATTGCTGTTTTTTCAGTGTCTGAAGTGGATGAGTTAACTTGTATTTCGTATTATTTGTTTGACGTTGGCTAGAATACGAAGAGCTTTTATAATTTATTATAATTTAGAGTATAATTATACAAAACTGGTTACGGCACCAATGTAGCCGAGGCCATTCACACCACGGCACTCAAACCTGCCCCCCCCCAACCCCCCCCCCCAGCCACCTACAACAAACCCATAGCAAAGCAGTCAAATGTTCTAGAATCTCCGATCTTGAAATACATACAATATGGACAGAGGTGTTAATATTTAACTCACCAGTACAATACAAGAAGGTGGCAACAGTTAAGTTCATCTTCAAGTCTGTTTCAAATGTTGTCAAGTTGAAGACAGGAAATGGTGGTGGTCGTTGCAGCCCCTGTAGCGAGTGCATACTGATGTATCTGCAGGTGAGTGAGGGGGCCTGGTTGGCTGGCTGGGTTGACTCATAACAGGAACAATGCAGTACACCCATCACACACTCAACACTAAAGGGTAGGGTTGCCAACTTTCAGAAGTCAAAATAAGGAATGCCCCCTCCACACACACACACACACACACACACACACACACACACACAAAATAACTTGGAACTGAAAATTGGGAACTGAAAAAAAAAAAAAAAAAAAAGTTTGGCTACTACGTATTAATTTAGAGACCCTCCATGTTTTGGTTGATACAGTACAAACATAAATGCTAAAGCAGAAGTTAGGATACTATTTAATAAATAATGAATAGGCTAATGAAAACCAAAGTGATCATAGACTGTAGCTATCTTCATTTATCTTATTGCATTATCAAGGTTTATCTGATTCATTTTCTCCACCTGTGCTCTGAAACGATCTTTCCTCTCTCCCTATTCAATCACGTTGCTAGCCTTGTATAGGCTACAATGCAAGGACAAACAGAATGTGATAGCCTATGCAATCAAAAACACTAAGATGTTAGTGTTGCTTTTAAGTCTGTTACTTTAAATTCTGTGATCTAACCAACTGAAGGCGGATCTGTTAAAAACGTTTGAATCTGATAAACGTATCAATTATGTTTAGGTCTAGGCTATTGCTTGTCAGAGACGTTCAGGGTGCGAGCGAGTGCACGGACAGTGCTCTCCATACTTCTTTACTGTCTAGATAGGTGGGTAAATACCCGCGCAGCGAGAACATGCATAGGTAGTGGGCCAAATGTCTGTACAAAAAAAAAAGCTTTCATTTTATGCCCGTCTGCTCCAGCCTCATGCACAGCCTTCAGGTTTAAAGTAAAGTCAGTGCAATGATGAACTAGAAGGATGACAGAGGCTGTTTTCCGTCAGCCATTACTTTTCTCATTCAAAATAACGTAGCATAGTCTTCATAGCAACTTCATAGTACTTATTCTCTGATCCTACATTCTCTTCCTCCATGAGCCTCAAAAATACGGAACAAAATGTGTTCCTTATTACTTCAATAAGGAACGCGTCATTTCTCACAGAAATACGGAACAAATCTGTATTTTAAAGAATGGTTGGCAAAGGGGATGTTTGTAGACGGCCGGAAATGAGGTTGAAATCTCACTGTTGTATAGGTTGCCTAACTATGCCAAACGACCAAGCCTACTATAAACTGTGCTGTTGGAGCAGATCTGTCTGTGGATTGAGTAACACTCACAGGAACCAGCAAAAAAGTTTTTTTTGTTGTTTGTTTGTTTGTTTGTTTTGTTTTTTAAACACTAAAGCACAGTGTTTACATTTGTACATTTTCCTACCTAAACTGTATAGGATAGGAGTTCATCCTAAATTGAAAAAAAACATCACTGCTTTAGTGTTTACCAAAATGGTTAGGTACAGTCATAAGACTGACATGACACTGTCATTAACAATGACAAGACGTTGTCATGAATCTGTCATAAACCTTATACACCTGTCCTGGGTTAGGGTATGTCAGAAGTCATGACAGGTGTATGTTTATGACAGATTCATGACAACGTCATGTCATAGTTAATGACAGTGTCATGTCAGTCTTATGATGGTACCTTCAAATAAAGTGTTACCAAAAAAACGGCCAAAGTCAGGCTATTGGAGAGCATGAATATACAGTAATAATAGCCTAATGATGATTTTTACGTTATGTATTATACATTTAGGCTACTACAATGATACAATTTTTGTGCTAGGCCCATTTTCCTATCCTCATATAACTCTTCTAAACTATTGGGCAAACACTCTATAGTCATGCATCCACTACAATAGAAATGTACACAAGTGTGCACAAACCACCATCTATTATCAGAGCTCTCTGTGTAATTGGGGTTTAGCTCCCTCTAGTGGCAAAAGATATGTAGTTCTCAGCCAGAGCTGTCTAGTAATTAAACAAATCAGAAAAAATCTGATCAACCACAAAATTTTGCCATGATTTAATCACAATTTATTACCCTTAATTGCAAGTCGTTTCCCTATAAGAGGTTAAATGCTAGTGTAAGTTGCGTCCTTATTTTGTCCTGGTAAGACCTTGATGCTAACTACCTGGCTTTATTTTTCTCAAATGGGGCGATTCACACATATCCCAGACTCCCCTACTGTGCGTATTATTACCTTATCAGTCAGCAGAACTTCACAAAATTGATCATTGCTCGTGTTTGCAAACAAATCCACATTGATTGGTGAGAGTGTACAATGCTGTTTTTTGTTGTTGTTGTAGGCCTGTGGTAACCTCACTCATGTCAGATGCTGCGTTGAACGCAGGCATCTCATGTTGCGCCCATTGAAAGGGATTTCAGAACTGAGATGGAATGGACAGCCAGTGGAGCTCCCTGAACAGTGGAGAGACATGTGCTCTCTTTGGCTGGTTGAAGACCAGGCGTGCAGTAGCCTTCTGGCTGCCCCTGGCTGCTCGCATTAAATTCAAGTCACTAATGTTGGCTTACAGGGTACTGGAGGGAACTGCTCCAGTCTACCTGAAAGACATCATCAAACCATATGCTAACCTCTAATCGCTCCGCTCAACCAAGGATCGCTGCTTGGAACGACCAGCACCGCGCACAGGTCAATCTAGGCTCTTCATTGTTCCTAACTGGTGGAATAGTCTTCCCAAGACTATTAGAACAACAGGCACTCTTTCTACTTTCAAGAGACTCTTGAAGACCCAGCTCTTTCAAGAGTATCTCTTGTCCTAGTTCGTTAAAATACTTGGAATGCACTGATCAAATACTTCTAAACTCTTGCACTTGCTCTCCTATTAGCAAATGGCGCTCCTAGTAGGAACTTACTTGTATTGTGTTGCAGTTTGATTGTTATCCCTCCTTTGTAAGTCGCTTTGGATAAAAGCATCTGCTAAATGCATAAACGTAATGTAATGTCATGACAGACCAATCAGGAGACCGTGGGAACCGCCAGGTGGTATTTTTTGACATAGGCCTAGCTCATCTCTGACAAGCTTACAAAACACAACAGTCATAGAGACATCTTCTGCGAATTACATAGATTATGGCAATTATGTCACAGATACTGACATTTTTGTTTATTTCGAATAGGTGAGAATCGAAAGAAAATCACCTCTATCACTTGTTGGTTAGAGTTAACCTTGTTAACCTAATGTTAAGAGTGAACCTTGTGCGTTGTTCATGTGCACTGTCTGTCTGGACCTACAGACCCACCATATGTGTCTGTAGGTCCAGTGATCACACACGGTCACTGAGTCACTAGGCCAGTTCAAGCATAGTTCAAGCATTTGCATTTGACTTCCACACTGTGGGTGAGTTCATTTGGATTCATTGTAGTTGTTGGAGTGGTAAGTTCAAGACCTGAGTACACACACACACACACACACACATGCACACACACAAACACACACTCGCACAGACACACACACACACACACTCTTGCGCCACATGGAGCACCAGGATCTGTTCCTCTAGCAAGAAATTCAGTAATGAGAACAGACAGTGACTGTTTCTCAAAGTCGAGATTAGAATGCTTCCTGGGTATAACGCACTGACCTCAAAAGAAGAGGTCAGTGGTAGAACGCTATAGCCTTGGAAGTCATACACTACAAAGACAAGGTTCCATCAGTGCAGCTTCCAGCCAGCCTTCCAGCTTCCTGGACTTTGAGAAACACTCAGTATTTACCAAAATGTCGGTTCTGTCAGAATCTGATGATTCAACAGACCCTGGGAGCTGATTGTGCATCAGTGTGGTTGAATGGTTGCCTCTGGCATGTGGGAAAAGTAAGAATGTCTTTTGACACAGATCTTGTCCTTGCTAATGGCCTCATTGTTGTTTCCTCAGATACGGTTTCATTTCCGTCAATTCTACCAAAAATGTCCGCTTGAATCTTCTCTGATTCTACTGTTCAGCTTGGTCATCAGTCCACAGTTCCTCCTTGAAAGTCTTTGTTGTTGACAAGCAACAAGCAGTCTTGTCCTAACTCCACCTCCCACACACACACTCAGTTCCTTCTTGGAAGACGTTGTTAAAGAGCAGTCTTTGCAGTCTTTGGTATTTTTTGCCCTTAATGGTGCCTTCCAGGCAGTGCTGCTCTCAATGCACTACTCCACCCGATTTAGGGTTAGGGGTTAGGTTGAGAGGGTTAGGTTTTGGGACCTGAACAAACTAAGGCCATGGGGCGACTTTTTTTTTTTTTTTTAAATCAAATCCCCCCTTTTAATCTAGACTGTTAACATGTCCTCTGAAAAAAGTGGGGCTACTGGTTTGAAATTTGCCATTTTACTGGCATCAACTGGTTGACTGTTCTAAAAGCCAATGTGGCCCATCAGCCAAAGTAATTGCCCACCCCTGGGGTAAGGGTTAAGGTAGTGGCTTTTAAGCTGTGCTGCCTGGAAGGTGCCATTGGGGGCAAAAAAAAACCACCATTAAGGAGCATGGGAACTCCCAGGCTAGGGGACTATACCTTGCACAGGTGGGAATGGTGATTTGGAGCCACGCCCCAACACATGACATGTACATTCTCTGTGCCAATGACTTCCAACGGGCATTGAAGGGGGCGTGGCAGCAGGAGTTTGGCTCTTTTTTTTCATAATAATAGATATATTATTGGAACGGTTCTAGCCTTTCCGCCACTTTTTGCCTCCTCTCTTTTCTAGATATGCAAGTGAAAAACCGAAGAAAAAAAAAGTAGGCCGAATAGATGTTTTGTGGTGACCCCCTGATATTTGGTAGGCCTAGGCCTACTGTAGTAATTCATCAATAAATTATTTAGGATTAACAAATAGTTCACAAATAGTTATATGTGACCAATGCATCAAAGGTTTTTTTTTTTTTAAATAATATTTTCTGGCATTACAAGCATAGCCTATGGGCAATTAACAGAAGTGGGCAAGTGACGTAGGCCATATAGCCTGCGCCTGTCAAAGTAACGTATGCGGAGAATGCGCTCCTCGGCTCAAAGTGCAGCTCAGTTTATTAAAGACAACATCGACTGCGCCTTGTAAACGCGATTTCCTCATTCTCAAACACTAGGCTATTAATAGTCAGGCTTGTCTTGAGCCAAGAGTGGCAAACTTGAATGAACATAACAGACAACACCGTTGAAGAACTGTGAGCGGGAGTAGCCTATACAGTCTCCTTGAGGCGGACAACAGACTTGGCAGGTGAGTTAGCTGGGAAGACTGTCCAGATTATTATGAACGTCTCCGGGATAGCTTTAGCAGGGTGTCCGCGGGTTTGTAAAAAGTTGTAAAAGGTAGTAAATGAAATTAGGTCAAATTAAGGCCAGTAAAAAGTAGTAAAAAGTAAGAAGCGTCATCTGACGAGGTAGTAAATTTTTGCGCCCCCATCCAAATGACGCTATGAATTTTCAATTTGTTTAACTTTCATCCATCCTAACTCCTTAAATTACTAAACTTCTGTGGACTTAGCCTACTGTATTATTTTGCGTTGCGAGTGGAACCTGAGTGATAAGCTACAGATGATGTCACGTCTGCCTTCCTCACGCGCGCTCAATCAATCTGGGTATACCTGCCAGATCTCTTCGCAAGTTCGCTATTAGTTAATTTCAAATAAAGGAACAGTAACAAAGGCTATGAAGATTAGACGACTTGAGGTAAAAGGCTGTGAGTGAAACTGTCCCCCCTTTTTTGTTGTCTGTCACGTCATTAAGGACTTAAAACACCCATGAGTATAAATGTTGCACCAGAGACAGTGGGTGAAGCAGGTCATTGCGGATGAGAATATCCATCGAGACTATCTATCGCTTTCGCTAAACCCCTACAGCCTATTTATTGTCAAACCGTTCTGCCGAAGCGCAAGAGGGGAGCCGCAAAACATTTTAAATTTTGATGTTGAATTTGTCTGTCATCTGTTAAAAAGTTCCCATTTAGATGTCTAAATTACTTCCACTCTGTCTTTTGAGGCATAGCCTTCATGTTTTCATATCCGCTCACTAGTCTTTGCCTCTTAATGCCATACATTTCGGCTACATTATCCGTTAAAGCCCTGTAAGGATCAAAACGATTTTAAACCGTCATTTTTGCTAGCTAGCTTGACTTTGCAAATCACCAGTGCTATGAATGAGGCTAGATTTAAGAAAATATAGCCAAATAGCACGTCAGTAATGATTTTTTAAAAAAGTGTTTCAAACATACAGTGATTTTGAGTATTTCAAAGAAATGTGGAAAGATCACTGAAGCTACTGTCAGCATGTGCCTGCCTGTGCGCTGAATTGCGCATAAGACTCGAGAAATTGAATGGGGAAAGGCCAGACGGCTCTCACCCAATCCTGTTCTCTTATGATGAGCCCCGTGTGACCTTATATGTCCACAAGAGTGATAAATATAAAGGTAAATAATAAACATATTCAGAAAAATAAGATCCTGAAAGTTAAAGTGTTGATGATGATGGGAGTATAGCCTAATGCGGTGTCCTGACACAAGTAAGCTGTATCATAAGCAAGAATTTACAGTAATTTAGGGGTGCTGTGAATGCAAAAAATGTTGATGGGGTGCCTTGAGCTCAAAAAGTTTGAGAACCACTGGACTAAAGCAAAAATAGATATTTCAGATTTTAGTTGCATTTTTGTTATGAAGTGTCCCCGAACATGTACAGTAGGTTGCATAAGGAAAGAGAGAGGGGTGGGGGGGATCCTATCCAGGCTCCTGTAATTTAGGGTATCTACCTCTACTGTATGTACTGTAACCAAGAATCATCGTGGGTTTTCAAACTTTGGCGGCATAGCCTAATATTGACAAACTAGAAAAGCACTGAGAGAGCGCATTCCTCCGCCAAGGCAATGTGGACAAAGACACAACATAAATTCCAGATTGTGTTCTGGATCACTGATCGTACCAAAATTGTGGGAATATGTAGGATGCCACCGCCCCCAAAGAAAAAAAAAGTGCGCTGCTAGATGTTGTGGAGGTAGTAAAAATATTGTAAAAGGTAGGAAAAAAGGTAGTAAATGGTAGTAAATTCAGCACCAGGATTCCTGTATATACCCTGTTTAGAGAACTGACTACATGGACCACGCAGAAAAAAAAGATAGGGTACGTGAATTCAGTGGCGTGAGGTGACTAATCCTGTTTGCACGGAATTAGTAGGCTATACTACCCAGGAACATCTGGTATTTGTAATTGCGGAAGATGCCTGTGATTTTAACTTCAATCCCGTGCGAATTAGCCGTAGGCCTATCTGTAATAAAGATATGTCTTTCTGTAATTTGAGGTAAAAATTCTACCGCAAATTAACCAGCATATTTCGCCAAACACTGATTTCCTGTGATAATACCAGTCCTGTGCGAGTTTCATCTTGTCAATGTCCCAACTAGTGTTTAAATGTTTTTTTTTTTTATAATAAATTATTATTATTATTTTATTTAAAATAGGCCTACACATTTTTGCCACGTCCCCAGAGTTTGACTCATTTTTAACCCTAACATATTTCACATCCTGAAGTAGGCTTACTCAGCAAACCACTAAATTAAGTGACAATACGTTCAAAGCTATAGGTTCTCAAAGTGCTGAGGAAAAACTTATGGCGATCAATAACATCTGATATTTGTAATGCTGTTAAAACGGTGGCCTGCATTGCTTTGAAAGAATCTCCATTTATTACAATAAATTCGTTCATCAGTCTGTCCCTGCCTGGTTACACCTCCTCCTTACTCAGCCTCCTTTGGCTTGGGGCCGTGGAAAACAGTGTGGGAGCCTGTATGACTCATAGGCCCAATATTCTATTCTGTCCCCTAAAAACACACACACACACACACACACACACACACACACACACACAGTAGACTAACAGTCTCCTGTGTGGCAGGTATCTGGCATGGCGGTGAGGAGCTGCATGTTGTGGCGAGAGCTTGAGCTTGTGTTTGTGTTTGTGGTGACGCTACTCCAGTGTTTCCTCTTCCCCGTTTCCTCTCAAGGTAAGAGATCACCCCCTCTTCTACTTCATATACAACACTTATACTGCTTACAACTCCCACTGCTTCTTAATTCTTAACTGTAACAGATTTAGCTATCAGGAAGTTGTAGGGCAAGCTATAGACAACAGCCAATCAGAGCAATGAACATGCATAATATACTGTACTGCACATCTTTCTCCATAGATTGCTCTTAGCTTGCCTGTATCCGTTAGACCAGGCCTGGGCAAACGAAGGCCCGGGGGCCACATGCGGCCCGCTGAGCTATTTAATCCGGCATGTGGAGCTTTCCCAAAGTAGAATAATTTATCTTTTAGCCAAGGAGACTTAGATTATAGACCTAAATTATCAAATTTGTTGTAGTCATGAAATACAAATCCCCCCTTTTAACCCTGCATGTTAACATGTCCTCTGAAGAAAGTGAGGCTACTAGTTTGAGACTTGCCAATTTACCGGCATCAACCGGTTGACGGTTAACACCCGGCCCATTAGTGAAAATCTACACGCCAATGTGGCCCTTCGACCAAAATAATTGCCCACCCCTGCGTTAGACTCATCATCACACCTGCCCTGTTTGTTTTATTACTTACTCTCAGGACAAAAAGTGATACCGGTATTCCAATTATGCACGTAATTAGATAATGCACATAAAATGTGTTTGTGTGTCTCTTCATGGGGATTTGTGTGTCTTGTGGAAGTGCTTGAAAAGCGGTGAAAAATGATGCGCATGAATCATGTCTGTGCTAAACATTAGAGATGCCATGCTGTCAAAGTTTGATGGTATTCTAAGTCCTGTTCAGCTCATGTGGTTTTGTGGTTCTGCATTAGAATCTGACCCAGTTTATTAGAACCTAATACAGCCAAACTATAATAATCATAAATCTACACCCGCTCTCTCTCTCTCTCTCTCTCTCTCTCTCTCTCTCTCACTCACACACACACACACACACACACACACTTAAAGGAATTTTCTGGAGTGATTCAGGACGTAGACTGCCGTTTTGCAGTGCCAAGCACTAACAATGACTCATGACTCAATGACTGAATTTACGGTAACATAATAGGATATGTCAAAATGAAACCTAATCGATTTACTTTTGTTTCGACAGCTTGCTCGGAGCTGTTCAAATTAGACATGCACAGAGTGGCTATTAAGTAATTCATCCACAACCATATCACAAAACTCAATATCTGTCCTCCGTCCATTCCAAACAATGTTTTTTTCACCAGTTCTCAAAACTGCACTGTCTGCCATCCCGCTGATTGTTTTCAGGTCTACAGACTATGCAAGGCGCCACCCTTACAGATTTGATAGAAATACCAGAGGTTACAGAAGAAACGATAAAATCAGCTACTGTATGACGACGTTTTGAAATTAACAAAATATTCCACATGTTGATTGTCCCAGGTCAATCCCCATTATTCTACCAAAAAGACAAAAAGAAATGTTTTTGTTTAGGAATCAGGACTCATAACGTCATTGCTGGCCATGCGATGCGCCTGTTCTGTGAAGGAGCTCGGCCTGGTCAGAACGTGACGTGGCGGCGAGAGGGGAACGTGTCGCTTGAGTCGCTGCCAGGCATCGAGCACATCGATGGAGCTCTATGGTTACGGCCAGCTCTAGTCAACCACAGTGGAGTATATGTTTGCAAGTAGGGAACACACACACACACACACACACACACACACTCTCAGAACAAAACCAAACATGCTCCCACATACAACCACACTCATAGAAACATTCACCCACACTCATGCATGTGCCAATGCTGTATCTAAGGTATGTAGAATCATAGGTTACATATATACATACATGATACAAACATAAATATGACACAAACATACCTACATACAGGTATACTCACACACACATATTGGCCAAGTACACTTACTTACAAAAGGAATTTCACATACACACAATAACATACATACAGTACATACATGCATAACTGCATATAATCAGCCTGTGCACACACACATACTGTATACATACTTTGCACACACAGACAAAATACATACAGTAAATTCAGATATTTTAATTCCACTTATGTAGCCACAGCAAAACTGTGTTATATAAAAAGGATGTGTACTGGTGAAAACATAAAGTTTCTGTCTGTGTGTGTGTGTGTGTGTGTGTGTGTGTGTGTGTGTGTGTGTGTGTGTATGCCCACCTGTGTTTAGAGTTAAGTATTCCCTTCGTCTGAACCTTACTGTGAGTGAAGGGTCTTGTCCTGAGCCTGATCATGACGTTGATGAGGATGAGGACCTGAAGCTGTCCCCTGCCATGGGATTCATCTCCAAGGTGGTCAACCTCAACGTCACCTCTGTTACATGGCTGAAGGTACAACAGCACTTATACTGTCAATCACTCATTCCCAAATGTCTGTTTAACTGAAAGATCCCATAGAGAGACTTCTTGCTCAATCACCTCCCAGTGTTCGCTCATTGATTGTGAGAGGGTATAACAATACAAGGAGCAGGAGCAGCATGATAAAAAGTTATCGTAGACTTGTATACCCTTGTGCAAAAAAGCTCTGCGGATTGTATAGGCTACCCATACAAGTTCTGCACTTGTACTTGCACAGTATGTGGTGCCCATGCAGAAAATAGTGTCTGTATGTTGTTTCTGTATTCTTCCCTTCATAAAAGAATGTGTGTGTGTGTATGTGTGTGTGTTTGTCTCTGTTCACATGTCTATATGTCTATATCCATGCTTTAGGAATGTCAGCCTATCAAGAGAGGTGTTATTTCCGGTACGACACTCGACATTCCTGACTTGCGGATGTCTGATGCTGGGAGTTACACCTGTGTGCTGAATTTCACCTTTGGGGGCCAGAATTATGTGTCTGCCCGCACCGCCAGACTCATCGTTAGCGGTAATGCCCTCTAGTCCCACCTCCACCACCCCACACACATCCACCACTACACCCTGACCTCACCAGCCCAGCTCTACTCTAGCCAGCACACACACCTGCGGCAGACACACAATTTTCTAGTTTGGCAACCCCAATTTTCACTTAATCTTAGCAAAGGCACTGGAATGCAAATTTTGCCTACTTTACATTCCAGCACCTGTGCTAAGCTAAAGCTGAAATTGCGGTTGCCAGACTAGGAAAGCACATGCACTGCGCATTCTCATTCTAAATGATATCTGGCTGCATTGCAGAACAAAGAGCACACCACTCTAGAACAGAGATGTATAGTAACTAAGTAGAACTACTTAAAGGTGCTATGTGGAATTCCTGTCAAAAAATCATATACCATACTCCACACTCAAGGGGGTGGTGTTCAGCATAAACCAGAGCCATAGCCTGTAGAGTTTGAGGCTCTTCACAAAGTATTTTTTCTACCCTATCCAAAAATTAAAAGTTTCCACCATAATTTACAAAGATGGGTAACATGCAACTATATCAAGAAGCTTGATTTCTGCAAGAGCCCATGAAAATAATCGCCTTTAGCGAAAAGCGCGGCTGTAACACAGACTAACGTTAACTAAGTTCAACATATTGACAGGGGACAATGCATCGGCAACACCGAAACGAAGGCTTCTCCTTTGGAAGAGCCTAACGTTAGTGCGTGATGAGAGTTATCGTTTGACTCGGGACATGCAGGTCAGCAGTAAGCACCCTGCCCGCTTCATACACACCATTCCAACGATGAGCGATGCACATGTGTTTTCCTTTACTAACGAATTTGTGATCGAGATATTCCTTACCTACACCTCGATTAAATCAATTGAATGTCCACTATGTTACCAGAGTTGGTCGATATTTTAGATCATATTGATATTTGAGCCAACTAACGTTAACGTTAGCTAGTTGGCGGCCGCCACTGCACCCACTGACAATACATTTGGCTCGGGCTACTAACAGCTTGATTGCTTTTGACAGGGTCTACTTTACGTTTACAGATCAATTTCGTTAACACAAGCCCCTGTGTTAGCAATCATCAGCTTGGCATACCGCTACATTTAACCATAGGACGTATAGCTGTAACGTTACGGGCTCTGCTATCTATCTAACATAACTTTTGACATGGGCAGTGGTAGCCTAATGTTAGTCTTTTTACCTGTCCAGACAAAACATTGCAGTTCCACCATCAATCTTCCTTTAGCCTACTTGCTCCAGCTGCCATGAATGGTTTTCAAACTATGTCGATGGTTTAATTCCAGTTTAATCGGTTCTTATCTTCACTTTTCAATGAGTGTGTTCCTGGCTCCCATAATTTGTGGTGGTGGTGGGGTTGACGTTAATTTCAGCTAATCCAGTACAGCTCAATCCTTGTACGCTCTACTTCCCATTCTGATGGAAACGTGGGACTTTGTATCTTCCCTAGAATTGACAGCTACTCCAGAAAATGTGTAATAGCCATAAACATGTACATTAACAGGGCATAAATGGACTCTGACAGATTAATTTCAACTACAAGCCAAGTGCTACTAAACCACAGGCGATTTCTTCGTCAACAATCGGAGGTTTGCGAGCTGTGACAGGCCTGTTAGTCGCTAGCGATTACTAGTGGCAAAATTGGTATTACAATACAAATAAATAGGCATCAGGGCCGTGGCTAATTTTTAGCATGCTAATTTGGGTTGATATCTCAGCAGCTGAGTACATGGTCGTATTTTTTGTGTGATGACTGCATTTGTTTCTTCACATTCTCCTGTTGCATTTTGTTTATTTTTTCATATTTCAAACTTCAATTCTTACACAATACACCTTTAAGTAGCCTACTTAAGTACGAAAATGCAGTATCTGTACTTTACTGGAGTATTCTTTTTTTCTCCTACTTCCACTTTTACTTCACTACATTTTTTTGATGAATTTAATACTTCTACTCCATTACATTTTTGATGTGCTGATTAGTTACTCGTTACTTTTATAAAAAAAATTACAAATCATACCACATCCAATGATAGTCTATCATTGCCAGACCAGACCATCACCAGGTTTTCATTGTCATTATTGGGCGATTCAAGCGGTATAAGAGACCTCAAGCTCCCCTTCAACCTTCCGCAGTACTGAATGAATGCAGTGAATTGGGAACGATTAGCAAGGGTCAGTCTACTGCTCCATTTCGCCACCAAGTTCTTCAACTTCAAATGATTGTAGTGACGGGAATGGTGGTGGCCATCCCTGGCCCTACTTAGAGTCCATGGCCAAACAGACCATTTCAGCCAAATAAATGTAAAACAGTAATATTCAAACTTTTGACTGCTTTCTTTAATATACACAGTACTTCTACTTTTACTTTCAGTACTTGAGTAGCAATTTTTTTAATACTTTTACTTGCAATACTTAAGTACAAAACATTTTGAATACTTTAGTACTTCCACTTAAGTATGGTGTTTAAAGAACACTTTTACTTCCACTCAAGTCATTTTTTTGATATGGTACTTTTACTTCTACTCCACTCCTCTTCTCTTGTGAGAGTACCTCCTGTCACTCACACACTCACACACACACACAGATACACACACACACACACACACACACACACACACACACACACACACACATATATACTGTATACTGACACACACACACACACACACACACACACACACATACACACATTTAACTGCTTTCCAACCACTACTGGTTTTAGCATCTTTCTCATTTCTTTGGAACTGGAACAAACCACATTTATCACCCACCCCTCTTCCGCACGCACACACACACACACACACACACACACACACACACACACACACACACACACACACACACACACACACACACAGCCTGTGTTATGTCACGGGGGTGTGAGTGTTGTTTGAGAATGCATGTAGGTCTCCACCAAAGTGTTATTTCCTGTATAAACAACAGCCTGGATGCAGGTTTACACTGACATGCAGGTTTACATTGAGGCTGCTTGAACTTGAATGCTTAGATGTGCTCAAATTCCTAAACAAAGACAAACAGGTAGCATGTTTTCTCTGAGCTATTCAAATTAGAGAGGCACGAATCAGCTATTAATTCATCCACAGCCGCATCACAAAACTCAATATCACTCCTCCGTCCATCCCAAACAATGTTTTTTGGCCAGGTTTCAAAATTGCACTGCCTGGCACCCCGCCTGTTTTTGTGGTGATGCAAGGCCCCACCCTTCAGATATCAGAGGTGAAAGAAGCAAAGAGTTCATCTTTTGCCTCACAATTGTGTGGAACAAAGTGTTGTTCCTTGAGGTTGGCCTACTATTGCCTGTTTGCAAACTATGAGTGTTTCTCAAAGTTGAGGAAGCATGCTTGGAAGGCTGCTTTTTCGAGCATTCCATGTCATTATCTGTCGCCAAGCACTGTTCCAAAGTCAAGCATCCTTCTAAAATCTAGCGAGGACAGAGGCCTTTGTTCATAGATTTTTCAAGGATGCACTGATGGAATCTCGTTTTTGAAGTGTACGACTTCCGAGGCGAGTGTGCTACCTAGGAAGCATTCTCGACTTCGAGAAACCCTCTATACTCTAAACATTGAGGGCTTGGACATTACAGTAGGAGAAAACAAATGTGTCTTTACCTCCTGATGTCTGTAAGCTAAATGCACAAAAATGACAAAACAAAAGACAATATGGATGTTTTGAAGTAAATAAAATATTCCACATGTTGATTGTCCCAGGTCAATCCCCATTATTCTACCAAAAAGACAAAAGAAATGTTTTTGTTTAGGAATCAGGACTCATAACGTCATTGCTGGCCATGCAATGCGACTGTTCTGTGAAGGAGCTCCACCTGGTCAGAACGTGACGTGGTGGCGAGAGGGGAGCGTGTCGCTGGAGTCGCTGCCAGGCATCGAGCGCATCGATGGAGCTCTATGGTTACGGCCAGCTCTAGTTCAACACAGTGGAGTATATGTTTGCAAGTAGGGAACACACACACACACACACACACTCAACATGCCAAACATGCTCCCACTTACAACCACATTCATAACATTCACCCACTCTCATGCATGTGCAAATTTTGTATTTAAGTACACACATACATACTGTACATACATACTCTCACTCACACACACACACACACACACACACATAGACTACATACATACATACATACATACATACATACATACATTCAGTACATGAGTTTTATAGGCCAAGTATACTGACATTCACAATGAGTTTAACATACAGTACACTCATACATGTACATGTGTGCATACATACACACACAGTATATTATTCATACATATAGGCCTTTTCACAATGTTTGTAAACGGGGGGTGCTGAGATACTTCTTGGTGGCAGAAAGCAACTGGTACCCCATTGACGTGAATACATTCAACGGGGAAAACCGGTCTTACATTAATAAATTCGCCTTTATGAATTATTATTTTGCAAAACGAGATAATAACTACTCACTGTTAAATCTAAAGACATGTTTTATAACCAGAAAATAAACTTGTTGTGTTAATACGATCTCTACACCTGTTACCCACTTAGCAACCGAATTAGGCTAACCGTTATAAACAGGGACGTCAGTGGGTTTAGCTTGCTAGCTAGTACAATGCTAGATTAGCTTAACAGACCAAGCAGGGAATACTTGCCTGAAATCAATAAGTCTGGGGTTTATGATTTTATTTTGTTAAAAGAGAGAAGAAATGATGACCGTTCATTCTGAACGTAGGTTTTGTGACCAGAAAATACACCCGTTGTGATATGTATCCATACTCCATACCCGTTGACACCCAAGTAACCGAGGTAGCAAACAGACCGGCGCCGGTCTACCATGCTTGCCATACGGCCAGGTTAGGAAGGGATCTGCCGGTAAAGTTGTTCACAAATTAATAAGTTTGGCTTTTTTTTTTTTTGTAAAAAGGATACGATAAATGCGATAGAAATGACTGTTGAATATGAAAGATCCAGGTTTTGTAACCAGAAAATGCATATTTGGTGAAATAGGATGCATGCTTTTGACTAGTATTTCGTTGACAACTTTTGCCTTTTGCCACCCGGAAGAGCGCGTGACGTCATGGTAAATAGGTCTATAGGATTTCTTGGCCAATACTGTACTTACACAAGGTGTTTGACATTCACACACATACATGCATGCATGCATGTCCTACACACTCACACACACATAGACATACACACATGTAATACAGTGAATTGAAATATTTTACTTCCAGTCATGTAGCCACCGCAAAACTGGAAAATAAAAAAAATGGACATGTATACTGGTGAAGAAACCATACATTTTCTGTTCATAGAGTTAAGTATTCCCTTCGCCTGAAGCTTACTGTGAGTGAAGGGTCATGTCCTGAGCCTGATCATGATGTTGATGCGGATGAGTACAAATACCTGAAGCTGTCCTCTGCCATGAAATTTATCACCAGAGAGGTCAAGGTCACCTCTGTCACATGGCTGAAGGTACAACAGCACTTATACTGTCAATCACTCATTCCCACTCATTCTGTTTAACTGAAAGATCGCCACCCAGTGCTCAATGATTGTGAGCCAACCAATGATTCGATGTCCCATCAAGATTTAATTAACAGTTAAAAGACAGTTGGAAATGGTGAAAGTTTTAACAAGTTTTAGCAAGTTTTTGTAACATAGCACCCTCTTGTGTTTCGCCGTGGCATTGCAGCCTTGATCAAAAGTCAAAGTGAACTTTATTGTCAGTCAGACCATGTAACCGCAAATTACCGGGAAGATTGACATGTGCAGTATTAAATATTTCACAAACATGCTAAACATAAAAGATGCCCTAGACATAAGTGCACATAGACATCAAGTGGAAAGCAAATTAACAATAACAATATACTGAGTGTGTGTGTGTGTGTGTGCGTGCAACTGTCTATATCCATGCTTTAGGAATGTCAGCCTATCAAGAGAGGTGTTATTTCCGGTACGACACTCGACATTCCCGACTTGCGGAAGTCTGATGCTGGGAGTTACACCTGTGTGCTGAATTTCACCTTTGGGGGCCAGAATTATGTGTCTGCCCGCACTGCCAGACTCATCGTTAGCGGTAATGCCCTCTAGTCCCACCTCCACCACCCCACACACATCCACCGCTACACCCTGACTCCAACAGCCCAGCTCTACTCTAGCCAGCACACACACCTGCAGCAGCCATGACCCCAAACAGTAACAGAACACATTTACACATTCTCATTCCAAACAGTAGCAGAACACCTTTACACATTCTCATTCCAAACAGTAACAGAACACCTTTACACATTCTCATTCCAAACAGTAACAGAACACATTTACACATTCTCATTCCAAACAGTAACAGAACACATTTACACATTCTCATTCCAAACAGTAACAGAACACCTTTACACATTCTCATTCTTAAAGTATAAGCTTCAGGTTAACCATTACAACCAATAATTGTGTACACAAAGCATTCAATATGAATATGTCAAAACCTTTTTGTCTGAAAATGAGTAAAAAATACATTTATTGTGGTTTAAGCAAAGGTGTCATGCTTGGTAATGTAAATGGTTGGTGACGTCACTAACGGGAGTCGTAGTAATCCACTCTGGTTAACTGTCACGGACTACAATGGCCGCATATATGTAGGACGTGAAATAAACATATTTCTGCCATTTCCAGGCGTGCCAACATACATTTCAGTAAGTCTATTTTATTTCCATTACTTTATATTGAAGATCCCAATTTTCTATACGGACCGCTGGCGTATGATTAGGAGCCCGCAACCGCAAGGCGTGAGAGAGGGGGGTTGTAGTAAGAAACCATGCCCCTCAAAGAGCAATTGACTGAAGAGTAAGGCAGGTGTCCTGGGGCCATATTACAGAAAAAATCCTAACAGCGCATTATTTTTAACGTTAACAAGGGACTGGTAGGCTCCGAAATAGGTCGTTTCGCATGAAGTCAACAAACGAAATCGATACTGGCTGTCAAGCTTATAGCTGCTCACAAGACTCACACACTTGAAACATAAATAACATGAGACTTTCAGCCATGCATGATGCAAAAGGAATATACGTTTCTGCCTGCAGTTGCCTATTTATTTATTTTGTTTAAACCCATCCCTCCGAAGGCTTCATCTTATGGAGGCGCACGAGTAGGAGAAACTTTCATTCAACCTAGCGTTACCCATATTGGGCCATTGCCACTACACGAAGTTAATAAACCAAAACAACAAAACATCGTCGCTGATACCTTTGGAGAAAAGGCCAGATTTGACCACTTTACTTTCTCTCCGTCACGTAGACCCAACCGAAAATCATACTCGACTGCACCCATCATCTTTTCAAGCTTGCAACCTCGTTGGTGAGAGGGGGAGCTAATCGGCCTTTCCCGTAGATTATTGCTATTAGGAAATGGCAAAATCTCACTGCATTGTAGCCTAGGTTGAAAGTGCATTAAAATGCAGATGGGGCTACCAAAGAATGATGAGGAAAATTACAATAAATACCCAACAAGTTACCTCTTGATCTCATAGCGTACACAACCCTGGGCCAATTAGCCGCTTTCAATGTCAGCTTACCCGCTTTTGACATCTATTTCGGACTTCGTCATATCTTGTTTGTTTCAGGTGTTGTCCATTAGTCCAATAGGTAACGGTGTAATAGTGTAAAAGTGCACACTACTGAACAGTTATCTAAAAGTGAATTAACTCACTACTTTGAGAAAAACTAGCTGCCCACCTAATAACATCCTTCAGGATGGGCAAGATAACGCGATCCATTTGCTACAAGTAGCCTAGCTGAAATAATGCATTAGTTAGCCTACAGACCATTCTGCCAAAATGAATCTTCATTCACATTTACCTTGTAAAGAACATAAATATATACATTTTATTTTGTTGACTAGCACTTCAAATAGAAAAAAAGAGTAATTTCACACAGTAAAATGGGCTCTGGTAACACAGAAATCTCCAACCATTTTACCAAAGCTCGCTTGAATCCTCTCTGATTTTACCGTCTAGACAGATAACTCTCCTTCATGAGTCCCGTTTGTGACATCACGCACCCCCTAGTGGAAGTGAGATGGAGCGCATAAAACCCCTGTTAAAAGTCCCAAGTTTTCGACTTTTGGTATCTAAAATCATAAAAACGATTGTGGACAGGTCTTAATATTTATGTTTGTTAACCACATTGCACAAACAGGATGAAAATTTTAACCTGAAGCTTATACTTTAAGGTAGCTACAGACCAAACGAGACGGGCTGCGACGTTCTAAAAACCTGCACCGTTCTAAAACTCTGAAGCGGCAATTTGACATGTTAAATCTGTTGCAACGGCTTGCAGCTGCCTGCAACAACCTGCGATTATTGATTCACACCGCTGCAATTACTCTCTAAAACCGTCTCATCTCATCGCGGATCTTCAGTCTGAATTGAGCTTTAATGGCATCTGGCTGCAGTTGCAAAACTGACACCACTCTATAATCTTTGCAGCAAACTATAACAAAGAAGACTGCCCCCAAACAATAACAAAGAATCACTGACTGTACCTTTAAAGGTTCACCGATTCGACCAGTAGGAAAGAATGTGGTAAAAATGAGCACTGCTCTCCCATGTCCATATCCAAACAGGCTGAGGTGCTTTTGAGCAGGGCACCTAGCCCCTCACTGCTAGCTCTGAAATGGCTAGCACATAGACCTCTAGCACAAACCCAACTACCAGTTCTGTTCTGGTAATGCTGGAACTGGATGGATTTCAATATCTCTGTGTTGTTTTAAAGGAGAGAAGCTACCTATACCTAGCTCTGCGCTCATGGAAGCTACAACTACCAAGCGGTCTTCTCCGACCTGCACAAACGTATCAAAATTCTGCTCCCGGGCAAACGTGACAACTTTTTATGATGTTGCAAACCTCTCCTTTAAGCCAAGGAAGTTTCTGTGCTGTAGTGTAAACCAACTTCAAACAATCTTGACATTCAAACAACAGTTCACCATAAACCTCGAATGCCATCCCTAATCTGGGCTGTGTGTGTGTGTGTGTGTGTGTGTGTGTAGAGATACTTCCACCAAAAAGACTACGGATAATCATCCCTCGTAATAAGAGTCTAGATTTTATTATCAGTTATCAGATTATTATCATTCTAAATTATTTGATGAATTACTTATTGCTGTGTGATTCTGTGAGTCTGCAGGTCATAGCTTACGGTCAGGGGCGCCGATAGGGGGGAAAGGTTAGGACGATTCTAAGGGCCCAGCACTGACAAGGGGCCCTTTCAGGGCTGTTAGTATTACTTCAAACAGTATTGGCTTGAGAATACTTTTGAAATGAATTATTTCATTGTATTTGTTCAATTAAGCAAATTGAACATTGTTGTGATATTCTTTAATATTTCCCACAAATTATTTTTTAAATAGTCGTTTCACCCCTCTCCCTTTTTACCAAATGGTATGGTCCGAATCGTTCAGCGGTACACCTTCAAATGCTTCTGCTCCGACAAGGCTGCTCAGCTGCAAGGTGTTAAGTCAGTTGCAACTGCTGGTGAGCATTGTTTGCCAAGTGTGGAAACAAGTTGCTAAATTAGACTTATGGTGTTGATGAACTATGAAGCCTTGTTACTCCAAACACGAAAGGACAAACTGCAGAAATTTAAGAGTGAACGGCACACGTATTTTAAAATGAGACGCAATCTCGCAGTGGGTGCGCATATGTCCAAATTCAGCAGTAGCCTACTTCTCGATTTAATAACTCGGAGAGTTTTTCTCTCTCAAATGCTGTACAGATATCATTTTAAAGTACTTTACAAGGGCTTCATAACTGTGGTGGTTACTAGTTGCAGTAATAAACGGTTTACAAATGAATTAATTGTGAAGACAGAACTATTGTCGAAACAGTTCTACATTGTGATCATGCTGTCAAATACCTACATTTCTAAAACTATCTATTTATCTGTAAGCCTAGATAGTGAGGGGTTTTTTGCAATTAATAACACTACTGCACCAGTCACAGCTGTTTTTGCAGTCAAGCTGATGTAGCTTGTAGACAGATAGCCTAAGTGAAATGTTGGTCAGAGAATTCCCAGTGCTATTTAGGCTATGCAGATTATGAATTACAAGTTGGTCTAGGCTTTATGTCTTCCAATGATTAAGACATAGGCTACTTTCCACAAAACAATTTACATAACAATTGAAATTGAAAATGTATGCCTCATTTTACAGAGGTGTGCAGTGAAACAAGTCTCAAATTTTAAAATTGACTGCACATTGGGTTCAACTGTTAAAAAAAAGATTCCAATGTCTGACTGACAACTAACCAACTTGGATAAAAACATCTGCTGAATGCATAAATATTAAATGAAAATGTAAACTACAACAGTTGGTCAGGGTCATTGTCAGTATAATTGTCAGTATTAGCCTACTTCACGGAGCACTGTAATGACATGCAATGGAATTAGCTAAACCATTGAATTAATAGGCTATGTGATCTTCCTGGGGAGACCCCCAGACCCCTCCCCCTCCTGCTCTCTAACAGTTGCTCTTTAAAGGAAGGGAACCATGGATTATTCTTTATAGTAGCCTATAGGTTAATTTTCACAGTTGATGATTTCAAATTGATTGAAAAATTTAAAAATAATGTAGTCCATCACGTGAAGCATACTTAGTGATGTAAGTTATGCTACAGGAAAGAAAGTGTCATCAGGTCAATACAAGCGTAGAGTGCCAGCCAAAAATCTTCACTTGCGCTTGAAAATTTGACTATTACACAAATCGCTAGATAGTTGGTGAGGGGGCCCTAAATTCTAATCTTTCATGGGGCCCAGAATTTCTGGCGGCGCCCCTGCTTACGGTAATTATACCAATGCTATCTACCTAAAGCAATTCTGTTCTTAGAGAAACCCCTATAAAGCATTTTTGTATTTAAACGATTTTACAGAACGCTTAAGCACCAGACACAGTGCTGAGCACTCCGCTTTCAACATTCTATTCCATTTTTTTCAGTGCAACCCCGCACACCAGCGCCGAACTCTTCCGCCATCGATTGTGAATTATGGTTTAAGTCTATTTTGACGGAGCTGCCCATTGACATCCATTGTTAATTCCACAGGCCACTTTACTAGTTTCGTTGTAGAATTGTCAAATTTGAAAATGCTCCGCAATACTGTCGGAGACTTTTGTCGTGTTAACCATACATTGAGGAGACTGTATCAGCCCGTAGCAGCCTTGTCTAATTTCCCTGTATGTGTGTGTGTGTGAACTTGAATGCTTAGATGTGCTCAAATTCCTAAACAAAGACAAACAGCTAGCATGTTTTCTCTGAGCTATTCAAATTAGAGAGGCACGAATCAGCTATTAATTCATCCACAGCCGCATCACAAAACTCAATATCACTCCTCCGTCCATCCCAAACAATGTTTTTTGGCCAGGTTTCAAAATTGCACTGCCTGGCACCCCGCCTGTTTTTGTGGTGATGCAAGGCCCCACCCTTCAGATATCAGAGGTGAAAGAAGCAAAGAGTTCATCTTTTGCCTCACAATTGTGTGGAACAAAGTGTTGTTCCTTGAGGTTGGCCTACTATTGCCTGTTTGCAAACTATGAGTGTTTCTCAAAGTTGAGGAAGCATGCTTGGAAGGCTGCTTTTTCGAGCATTCCATGTCATTATCTGTCGCCAAGCACTGTTCCAATGTCAAGGATTCTTCTAAAATCTAGCGAGGACAGAGGCCTTTGTTCATAGATTTTTCAAGGATGCACTGATGGAATCTCGTTTTTGAAGTGTACGACTTCCGAGGCGAGTGTGCTACCTAGGAAGCATTCTCGACTTCGAGAAACCCTCTATACTCTAAACATTGAGGGCTTGGACATTACAGTAGGAGAAAACAAATGTGTCTTTACCTCCTGATGTCTGTAAGCTAAATGCACAAAAATGACAAAACAAAAGACAATATGGATGTTTTGAAGTAAATAAAATATTCCACATGTTGATTGTCCCAGGTCAGTCCCCATTATTCTACCAAAAAGACAAAAGAAATGTTTTTGTTTAGGAATCAGGACTCATAACGTCATTGCTGGCCATGCAATGCGACTGTTCTGTGAAGGAGCTCGACCTGGTCAGAACGTGACGTGGTGGCGAGAGGGGAACGTGTCGCTGGAGTCGCTGCCAGGCATCGAGCGCATCGATGGAGCTCTATGGTTACGGCCAGCTCTAGTTCAACACAGTGGAGTATATGTTTGCAAGTAGGGAACACACACACACACACACACACACACACACACACACACACACACACTCAACATGCCAAACATGCTCCCACTTACAACCACATTCATAACATTCACCCACTCTCATGCATGTGCAAATTTTGTATTTAAGTACACACATACATACTGTACATACATACTCTCACTCTCACACACACACACATAGACTACATACATACATACATACACTCATACATACATACATACATTCAGTACATGAGTTTTATAGGCCAAGTATACTGACATTCACAATGAGTTTAACATACAGTACACTCATACATGTACATGTATGCATACATACACACACAGTATATTATTCATACATATAGGATTTCTTGGCCAATACTGTACTTCAACAATGTGCATGCATGTCCTACACACTCACACACACATAGACATACACACATGTAATACAGTGAATTGAAATATTTTACTTCCAGCTCATGTAGCCACCGCAAAACTGGAAAATAAAAAAAATGGACATGTATACTGGTGAAGAAACCATACATTGTCTGTTCATAGAGTTAAGTATTCCCTTCGCCTGAAGCTTACTGTGAGTGAAGGGTCATGTCCTGAGCCTGATCATGATGTTGATGCGGATGAGTACAAATACCTGAAGCTGTCCTCTGCCATGAAATTTATCACCAGAGAGGTCAAGGTCACCTCTGTCACATGGCTGAAGGTACAACAGCACTTATACTGTCAATCACTCATTCCCACTCATTCTGTTTAACTGAAAGATCGCCACCCAGTGCTCAATGATTGTGAGCCAACCAATGATTCGATGTCCCATCAAGATTTAATTAACAGTTAAAAGACAGTTGGAAATGGTGAAAGTTTTAACAAGTTTTAGCAAGTTTTTGTAACATAGCACCCTCTTGTGTTTCGCCGTGGCATTGCAGCCTTGATCAAAAGTCAAAGTGAACTTTATTGTCAGTCAGACCATGTAACCGCAAATTACCGGGAAGATTGACATGTGCAGTATTAAATATTTCACAAACAAGCTAAACATAAAAGATGCCCTAGACATAAGTGCACATAGACATCAAGTGGAAAGCAAATTAACAATAACAATATACTGAGTGTGTGTGTGTGTGTGCGTGCAACTGTCTATATCCATGCTTTAGGAATGTCAGCCTATCAAGAGAGGTGTTATTTCCGGTACGACACTCAACATTCCTGACTTGCGGAAGTCTGATGCTGGGAGTTACACCTGTGTGCTGAATTTCACCTTTGGGGGCCAGAATTATGTGTCTGCCCGCACTGCCAGACTCGTCGTTAACGGTAATGCCCTCAAGTCCCACATCCACCACCCCACACACATCCACCGCTACACACTGACCTCACCAGCCCAGCTCTACTCTAGCCAGCACACACACCTGCGGCAGCCATGACCCCAAACAGTAACAGAACACATTTACACATTCTCATTCCAAACAGTAACAGAACACATTTACACATTCTCATTCCAAACAGTAACAGAACACCTTTACACATTCTCATTCTTAAGGTAGCTACAGACCAAACGAGACGGGCTGCGACGTTCTAAAAACCTGCACCGTTCTAAAACTCTGAAGCGGCAATTTGACATGTTAAATCTGTTGCAACGGCTTGCAGCTGCCTGCAACAACCTGCGATTATTGATTCACACCGCTGCAATTACTCTCTAAAACCGTCTCATCTCATCGCGGATCTTCAGTCTGAATTGAGCTTTAATGGCATCTGGCTGCAGTTGCAAAACTGACACCACTCTATAATCTTTGCAGCAAACTATAACAAAGAAGACTGCCCCCAAACAATAACAAAGAATCACTGACTGTACCTTTAAAGGTTCACCGATTCGACCAGTAGGAAAGAATGTGGTAAAAATGAGCACTGCTCTCCCATGTCCATATCCAAACAGGCTGAGGTGCTTTTGAACAGGGCACCTAGCCCCTCACTGCTAGCTCTGAAATGGCTAGCACATAGACCTCTAGCACAAACCCAACTACCAGTTCTGTTCTGGTAATGCTGGAACTGGATGGATTTCAATATCTCTGTGTTGTTTTAAAGGAGAGAAGCTACCTATACCTAGCTCTGCGCTCATGGAAGCTACAACTACCAAGCGGTCTTCTCCGACCTGCACAAACGTATCAAAATTCTGCTCCTGGCAAACGTGACAACTTTTTATGATGTTGCAAACCTCTCCTTTAAGCCAAGGAAGTTTCTGTGCTGTAGTGTAAACCAACTTCAAACAATCTTGACATTCAAACAACAGTTCACCATAAACCTCGAATGCCATCCCTAATCTGGGCTGTGTGTGTGTGTGTGTGTGTGTGTGTGTGTGTGTGTAGAGATACCACGGATAATCATCCCTCGTAATAAGACACAAGTTGTGGAACTTGGTGAGTCTAGATTTTATTATCAGTTATCAGATTATTATCATTCTAAATGATTTAATGAATTATTTATTGCTGTGTGATTCTGTGAGTCTGCAGGTCATAGCTTACGGTAATTATACCAATGCTATCTACCTAAAGCAATTCTGTTCTTAGAGAAACCCCTATAAAGCATTTTTGTATTTAAACGATTTTACAGAACGCTTAAGCACCAGACACAGTGCTGAGCACTCCGCTTTCAACATTCTATTCCATTTTTTTCAGTGCAACCCCGCACACCAGCGCCGAACTCTTCCGGCATCGATTGTGAATTATGGTTTAAGTCTATTTTGACGGAGCTGCCCATTGACATCCATTGTTAATTCCACAGGCCACTTTACTAGTTTCGTTGTAGAATTGTCAAATTTGAAAATGCTCCGCAATACTGTCGGAGACTTTTGTCGTGTTAACCATACATTGAGGAGACTGTATCAGCCCGTAGCAGCCTTGTCTAATTTCCCTGTATGTGTGTGTGTGTGTGTGTGTGTGTGTGTGTGTGTGTGTGTGTATGGTGCAGGTTCCCGACAAGAGCTACGATGTGAAGCTGCAGATAATGAGTATGATGATGATTTAACCATGGTGTGGCTGTTTAAAGGCAATATCATCAACTGTAACAACAATTCAGACTTCAACATTAGTGAGTAAGTAGTGTGTGTGTGTGTGTGTGTGTGTGTGTGTGTGTGTGTGTGTGTGTGTGTGTGTGTGTGTGCGTGCGGTTCCACATTATTCTATGTGCCGTTAAGTTGCACATTGGAGACCCAGGTTCGAAAACGTTTGGGGTCACTACTTGCTCCCTTCGCTACAGTACAGAGCGATAAATAAATAAAAGGTTTACCTGGTACCCCTTTAAGCCATGCATGTTTGTTTTCTAGAGAATCACATGTAGAGCAGGAAGGGTGTCGCGCCAGTAACTCCAGTCCTGATGGGTGCGTCAGTTCCAAAAGTAGTAAATCCAGCAGTCAAGAGAGTGGAACTCGCACACAAATGACGATAAATTTGCTTTTATTGTATAACAAGTGCTCAAGTCTAAAACGTTGTCCTCAGACCATCATCAGTGCTGATGATGGTCTGAGGGACCGAAACGTTTGCACGCACTTTTGGGTAGCACTTTTTTATACAATAAAAGCAAATTTATCGGCTGTACTGGTGTGCGAGTTCCACTCTCTTGACTGCTGTTTTCTAGAGAAGCAATACCCTTAAGCTTTGAGCAGGAGTCTTTATCCTGGACTGCATGTGTGTGTGTGTCTTACAGAGAAGAAGACGGAGCTGTGAAAACTCTCTCTCTGACTATCTATCAAGTTCAACCAAAGTTCCTCAATGTCCCATTTTTCTGCTTTGTTCAAAACTCTTTTGGCTTTGACAACAATACAGTAACACTTGTGCAAGGTAACACACACACACACACACACACACACACACACACACACACACACACACACACATTGTTCCGTTATTCTCCCCACGGAAAGGGCAATCCGGTGCACAAGGGATATTACTCAAACTTCAGTATTTCCATTTTTTATGCTTATTTATTTAAGTTGCAGTTGTTTTTTCAGTTGTTTAGTTAGAAGCATTTGTTTTAGTTAGGTAGTTAGGTAATAAACCAAGTGGCTGCACACCGGATTGTAGGTAGGTAAATTCAAGCTAAACTGGCGCTTCCTTTTAAACGTGAGGCACACGCCTCTTAAAGCGGCACAACACTAATTGGGCGTTTCTAAATAGATGTGCGACACAGCAGTCTTTTAACTCAGGTTGTTTTAAAATCTTTGCCGTTTGTATGATTTTGTTATTTCTTATAATTATATCAAACTTATAGAAAACACAACACCTCCCACTTAAGTTCCTGATCTTATGATCCAGGGAACTTACCAACCCTTTAACCTTTCTTAGTGACACACACCCCTTTTTTTTCACAATTTTTTTTTTTTTTTCACATTGTTCTCATGTAAGTGTGAGTGTCCAATGTCCAAGTCCTTTGGCAGGTGTGTGGTGCACTGCCTGAATGCGCATGTGTTTCATTCTTCATGAATGTGCAATATGTCGGGCATGGTGGCAGCGCTAGGCTTGCACCAACCAGCCTATGTGCAATGTAATGGACATGGTGGCAGCGCTAGGCTTGCACCAACCAGCCAATGAGGGGCAGGGGCAATGAAATGTTGGGTAGATGTGGGTGACAAGGGGTTTGGGCAGTGTGCGGAATGAGGGGGTTCAGGGAGAGGCAGGGGGTCATGGTGGATGGAATGGAGGGGTTTGGTCCTCCACTGGAAGAAGGACCACCAGCCTTCTCACGTCTCTTCTCAGAACTGCCATAGGCAGTGAAGAACCCTTCTTTCGGCCACCTGCCAGGGAAACAGGAAGGCCAGCACAAGTTGTGATGTCGGCATCCCTGACAATCCCTTTGCTGTCTGGGTAGACGGTCAGAATCCGACCCAGACGGAACTGACCCCTCAATGCATTCGGGTCAGCGATCCAGACGATATCGCCAACTTTGACGTTCCTCTGTGTTCGGTGCCACTTGTGTCGAATGAACAAGTTTGGGCCAGCTAGTTCTCTCCACTTTGCCCAGAACCGGTCTACTCCAATTTGGATCGCCCTCAATCGACGCCAGGGATGGGTTTCTATATCAAGCCCACAGGTGTCTCCTTCAACTGATGCTCGGCCCAATATCAGGGAATTGGGAGTCAAATACTTGATCGAATCTTCCTGTTCCTGAGCTCTGGCATCGATTGGGCGTTCATTTGTCAAGTTGGCTGCCTGGTAAAACAGAGTTTGGAGCTCTCCCCATGTGAGAGACCCTGTGACTCCTCCAAGACTTGTGAGAGCCCTCTTCAAAAGCTTCACAGCGGCTTCCGCAGCTCCATTTCTGTGGGGTGCATCTGCTGGGTGGAACTCCCACTTCCACTCAGTCCCATTCTTGGCAGCTACATCTTCAATGGACACAGCCTGCAAGCAATCCAGATGTTTATGCAGCTCAAGCAAGGCTGGTTTGGCACCGACAAAGTTGGTGCCTCTATCGGACCATAGCTTTCTTGGATGCCCCCTCAGAGCAGCAAAGCGGGAGTACGCTTGGAAGAAGCTTTCTGTTGACTGGTCATCTGTGATGTCCACATGGACAGCTCTCGAGGCCATGCAACAGTAAACAATACCCCATACCTTCTTGCTTGTCCTTCTTTTAACAGCGTCTTTCACTTCGAATGGACCAAACAGATCAAGGGTAGTGTACTCAAACGGATTTGCTCTTTTGGTACGCTCTTGAGGGAGATCGCTCATTATTTGCTGACACATCTTGGCCTTTCTTTTTCTGCAGGTGACACAGTCATTCAGCACCTTCTTGACCGTTCTTCGTCCCTGCACAATCCAGGCCTTACTTCTGGTCCGTAGAAGGGTAGAGGCGACACCCTCATGATTCTCTTCATGTGCCTCCCTAGCCAGTAGGGTTGCCAGCCATGACTGGCATGGGATTAAAGGTACAGCCACTCTATCCTCTTCCCAGCGTTGGATTCTCCCTCCACAGAGTAAGAGTCCTGTCTTTTCCTCCTTCAGGACCACCAGGCGATTCAAGGTAGTGTCACGGAACTTGACATCATCCTGAGCTTCAAGTGCTAGATCTTTGAATGCTGATGTTCTTTCTTCCACTGACAGGTAAGGTCTCACCTCCCACTTTGACTGCATAGGGGCCTGGCTGTTGCCACCCAGCCAGGTCTCAACTGCCCGTCTCAGCCAGGCTATGGTACCGCACAACCTTGTCAGTGAACTGAAACTTTGAGGGTCCACAAGACGCACAAGAGCAATACTGAATGGACCTGACCATTTCTTGGACTTAGATTTGGCTTCTACTGTGATCGCAGCCGAGAACGCCTTCCTCCGAAGTGCCCCAATCTCTTCGGTGGGAGTGATCTCTCTAGCAGTTTTCACAGGCCAGTCAGCCTCTGGCCATTTCAAGAATTCAGGTCCTTCTTGCCACATGGAACCCTCAGCAAGCTCTTCAGGGGATGCTCCCCTTGTGATGATGTCAGCGATGTTCTCTTTTCCTTCAACCCATCTCCAGTTATCCACGGGTCCAGCCTTTTGGATTTCTCCTATGCGATTGGCAAAAAATGTCTGATAGCCATAGCTATCCTTTTGGATGGCTCCAAGAATTGTCTGGCTATCGACAAAATGAATCCAGCGGTTGACCTTGATGTGACAGTGCTTTTCGAAGTATGCCTTCAGACGGGTTGCAAAGACGGCTCCGCAAAGCTCCGCTTTAATAACATCACCCTTCTGATCTAGAGGAGTGAGTTTGGCTTTTGACTCCACCAGCCTTACCACGACGCCATCTTTCTTTGTCTCCCACCGAAGATAAAGGACAGCTCCATAAGAAGCTTCGCTGCCATCAGAAAAGGTTATCCCCATCGGATGACCTACGCCACCATGGGGTGTAAGGCTTCTTTTGAATCGGATTTGACCAAGCCTGACATACTGCTCGAATAGGACTATCGCAGCCTCTCGAAGCCGGGGTGAGAGGGGATCATCCCAGGTGTCCTTGCAGGGACGTCCTCCTCCTGCTTCCTGAAATGATTCCCTTACGAGCATCACACCTCGTTGCTTGGCGGGTGAGGCCAGGCCGATGGGGTCGTAGAACCCTGCTATTTGACTAAGCAGTATGCGCCGGGTAAGTGGGTCAGGGGTGCGGTGTCTGATCTCATCTTCCTGTAAATCCAGCCCAGTCCTCATCTTTCCTCTTCTTTTTGAAAAGTTCACTGATGTCAAGAAATACAGTTTATCTGATTCAGGCTCATAGCCCATTCCCAGTGCTTTGTTCTCCTCATCCCGCATCTGGTTGGGAAGTATCAAAGTCTTGGGCGTTGCATCATTGCTGGGGTCAGTGGACTTCTCACTCCTCCCACTTTGGCCGGTTAGGACCCAGGGCTTGAGGGAGAAGCCGCCTGCTTTTAAGATTTTTTCCACTCCCTTGGTCATCCTAATCAAAGCTTGCTGGTCGTTATGTGATGTCAGAATGTCATCGACATAGCAGTCCTCCACAACGATCCGGCGTTCTGCAATCATGGATGCAAATTGTGGCAGGTTTGCGGTCTCTCTCATGGCAACCTGAGCGATGCACCCAGCAGGCTTGTCACCAATATTGACTCGGACGACAGCGAACTCTTCAATTTCATCTTTTGGGTCATCCCTCCAGAGAAATCGATGAAGATGTACCTCCTCGTCCTTCAGCCACACTGAATTGTACATTTTCTTTACATCACCAAGGGCAGCGTACAATCCGCTTCGGAATCTTAGGAGCACACCTCGAATCGGGTTGAGAACATCTGGGCCTTTGTGCAGGAGGTTGTTCAGACTCACTCCTTTAAATTCCTGGCTACTGTTCCAGACTATCCTGACTGGCGTCGAGCTAGAGTGAGGATTTGGGGCCACTAGGTGGCTGATATACCAGATTGGACCGTTCCAGCTTTCAATCTCTTCTTTTGTGAGCTTGACGGCTGCGCCTCTAGACACCATCTCATGGATCTGTTCTCCATAAGCTGTTTTCCATGCAGGTTCTTTAGCTAGTCGAGCCTCAGTGTTCTGGAATGTGGCTTCCACTGCTCGGCGGTTATCTGGCAAAGTCACTGGGTTGGCTTTCCATGGGTAGGCCGCGTCCCAATGTGGTGCATTACTGTGCTTGTCTGCTAACACATAAGTGAGGCATTCTTTTATCTTCTCTAACTCTCTCTCTTCTCCGAGGGTCATCTCTTTGCCTCCCGGGGGACACTTGCTGCACTTGCAGCCTCCGCACTTTGGGACACAAGCGGCGCCAATGCTATCCCACTTAAACCACTCAAGCACCTCCTTGTTTGTGGCAGTGGTGCTGCTGAGTGTCACCTCTTTCATCCTTGCTGGAACATCCTCATCCAGGTCTATGGTGTCCACCAGGACCTCTTTGTACATCTTTGAGGATGTTCTCATGGACCTTGCAAAGTGAGTCTCGGATTGGTGCAGTGTCAGGTCGACCACCTCAAAGAGATCAGGGTGAGTACCACCCACAGTTTTACCTAGTGGGCCGTCCCAGAGGACTAAGTCCCCCTCTATCTTGAGTGGCTGTGGGACCAGGCGACCCTCCCTGTGACTGATTAAGAGATCAACGTTCTCGGGACGGACCAGCTCTTCTGCAGCAGTGCCAGGAAATATCTTTTGCAGTTGCTGTGAAGTGACAGGTTGGCTTATTTCTGCAATACTCTCCAGGCCATAGCAGAGCAGTTTGTGTTCCATTATCGTCCCCTTAGTAGTCTTCACTCGAAGTCGCAGGGAGTACCTCTTGGTTGTGACGGTCTTCGTCATCCCTCCTATTCCATGGACAATCAACTTGATACTCTCACCAACCAGTCCAAGGCGCTGGGCAGCGTTGTTGGTTATATAGTTGGTGTCGGAGGCAAGGTCAATAAGAGTGCCGATCAGCTGGCCTGAGTTAGTTGTTACTTCCAGCAACATCATTACAACTGGGTACTCTTTCAGTCCACTTCCAGCAGTGCAGATTGTAGTTGAGGCTTTGTTGGAAAATGCCTTCCTAAACTCTGCTCTTAGTTCTGGAGTGACTTTCGCCAGGAGCTCTTCTTGATAGCTGGTTAGCCCAAGACCCTTTTTATCTACCCTCTTGGTAACTTGCTCCTCACAAGCAGCATTTCTCTCATGTGCGATGGACTTGGGACAGAGCAGGTAGTGGTGAGAATCATCTTTGCGGCAGTCCGCTTTACTGCAGAGGAACTTTCGGTTGCAGCGGCCATCCTTTAGGTGGAAGCACAGGCACTGATTGCATATCCCATTGGTCTTTAGATGGGCCTTTCTCCTCTGGAGATCCATCTCCCTGAAGTCTTTGCAGGCAAACAGCCTGCCAGCATGTGTTTCATCAGCACAAGCAGTGCATGACCCTGGGCGTTGGTTCTGCTGAGGTCCTCTTTGGCCTGAGGTGGCTTTGGAGAACGCTTTCTTGACTCCTCTCTCAGGTCTGTCTGCTGGTCCTTTCACTGAAGAGCTTCCCTCTCCAGGGCTTGCTTCCAGTTGATCGAGCTCCTCCAGGATTGCCTCCTGTTTCTTCAGAAAGCGCAGTAGACAGTCAAAGTGGTTGAGTGGAACAAATCCAGAAGCCGCCTTAGACTTGTGGGTAATCCATTTCTCCTTTAGAGAGCTTGGAAGTTTACTTTCAAGGGACTGTGCCACCCAACGGTTCTTGATAACATCCTCTTCTCCAAGGATAGCAAGATTGCTAAGGGCCCGCTCTACAGCTTGGATGAGCTCTATTGCTTTCCTGGGGTTGTTTCCTTTTACAGGTGGTAGGCTCTGGACCTCTTCGGATATCTTCAGGACAATTTTCGCCTTATTTCCGAAGCGGTTATCAAGGCGCCGGAACATCTCATCTGCTGATGCACAGCTGGACAGGACCAACTCTTTCTTGACCTTGTCACTTAGGCTTGCTAGGAGGTGGAACCTTGTAACACCAGCCGTCCTCTGTGGATTTCCTAGCTTCTCCAGCTCTTCCCACTCAGCTTTCCACCGGTAATAATCAGTCATGTCTCCTGAGAACATGGGCAGACGAGTTCTTTCGAGACTGATCTGAGGTCTAATGCCATATGCCTCAGGATGCATGCCAGAGTTGCTTTGTGGTGGCGCAGGTAAGTTTGGGATGGTAGGTTGTCCGTTGTCTTCCGTTTCTTCAACAGCTTCTACCGCATCAGACTCTTCTGCCTGCCTCAAATTTTGCCAGCTTTGCACCCAGTCATGGAGTTTCAGTCTCAGCCTGTATAGCTGCTGCTCATATACAGTCATCTTGGCTCCAGCAACAAGACCTCCCCATTCAAGAATTTTGCCCTCAAGCATGTTGATCCTCTCCAGAAGAGTCTCTCTCAGGACTTGACGGTCCCTCTCTGGCAACTCCTTCACATCTGTATTTTCAACTTCGGCACACTTCTCCTCTGCACCCTCAGCATACAGCTTTAAGTCAACATAGGCAAATTTGGACCATAATTTTTCTTTAGCGAGTTGGAGTGTTTCTGTATAAATGGCAAGACACTTCGCCGTCTTCTCTTGCACATTAGCCTGATTTTGAGCCACATCACCTTCTTCTGATTCCAATTCTCCCAGGGCATCAACATATTCAACACCGGTATCATGCACCTTTCCAAAGTCCATACTGAGTGTTCTGATTTCGTCGATAAGTGCCTTTTTTTCTAGGAGATCAACAGTGAGGGTCAGTCTGTTGGCTTTCTTGCTGAAGACAGCTTGTGCTGTTGAGCGCTTTCCCTTCAGGGCTGTTAATTTTGCTGCATCCATCTTCTTTTTCCCAAATGGCCAAGGCACTGCTTTTAGAGGGGTCTATTCGTCCTATTCCTCTTTCTTTGGCGCCCCTCACTGGTCACAAGTGGAGTGGCAGAAGACTTAGCAGTTAGCTTGATGCGCTCAGGCCGTTGGTTTATTACTGTTCCGTTATTCTCCCCACGGAAAGGGCAATCCGGTGCACAAGGGATATTACTCAAACTTCAGTATTTCCATTTTTTATGCTTATTTATTTAAGTTGCAGTTGTTTTTTCAGTTGTTTAGTTAGAAGCATTTGTTTTAGTTAGGTAGTTAGGTAATAAACCAAGTGGCTGCACACCGGATTGTAGGTAGGTAAATTCAAGCTAAACTGGCGCTTCCTTTTAAACGTGAGGCACACGCCTCTTAAAGCGGCACAACACTAATTGGGCGTTTGTAAATAGATGTGCGACACAGCGGTCTTTTAACTCAGGTTGTTTTAAAATCTTTGCCGTTTGTATGATTTTGTTATTTCTTATAATTATATCAAACTTATAGAAAACACAACACACATTGTCATGACTGTGTTTATGATATCATGGAATCTGAAGATGTTTTGGGGTTGTTTTGCTGCCTCTGACAATGTGTGCCTGAATGATGTGCATGGCATTATGAAATCTGAAGGCTATACCAAAAGATTTTGGGCCCAGTGTTAGAGAGCTGTGTCTGGGTCATAGGTCACGGGTGTTTCAGCAGGACAAAGACTGGAAATAGTTCTTTTTTTTCTGCAAAGATTCCAGGGGTACCAATATTTCATCCAAGACTGTATGTGAAAATTCTGCATTTAGCCTGGTCTGCATAGGTGCCCATTGTCTCTTCCCCACCTGCCCACTGTCTCACAATAAACTGACCTTGGCTGTACTATAATGAGTTATCTGTTTAACGATGCTCACACACTTCCCCACCAACGTGTGTGTGTGTGTGTGTGTATTGTGCGTGTGTGTGTGTGTGTGTGTGTGTGTGTGTGTGTGTGTGTGTGTGTGTGTTTTCCTCCTCCTGCACAGCGGATCACAGCGGTTTCTACTGGCTGGTGGTGTTGCTGTGTCTGAGTGGACTCATAGTGGGGTGCATGCTGGTCTGGTGGTTCTATAGGCCTCCCAGAACCACTGTCCAACACGACCATACCACAGAGGTAAGTTGGGGTGTGTGTGTGTGTGTGTGTGTGTGTGTGTGTGTGTGTGTGTGTGTGTGTGAGTGAGTGAGTGTGTGTGTGTGTGTGTGTGTGTGTGTGTGTGTGTGTGTGTGTGTGTGTGTGTGTGTGTGCGTGAATTACTCTCTTAATGATGTCCTCAGTCCTTTGTAACCTGGTGATCTTTGTAACGTGGTGTTCTTTGTAACCTGGTGATCTTTGTCCTGGTCCTTTGCAGAGGTGTTTAATGACATAGAAGAGATAGTGAAGAACAGCTGTCGGATGGGGCCCAGACTGAAATCAGCAGACACTTGGCCCCCGACACTCCAAAACATCTTAAAAACAACAACACCTGCAAGCCTACAGACAAGGGGATGGTCACAGTCTCACACACGGAGGCTGACAGAAAGAATCATCATCACACACTGCCGGACACAAACCTCAGTGTGCTCAGTGAGTGTGTGGGGTTTGACCTGAGCATTGGAGTCTATGAGGCGCTGGTATGCTCTGGGCCCAAACTCATCATCATCCAGACCGGCGAGACGGCCGTCAGCAACCTGCCTCCTTCATTGGCTCTCCGCAAACACACCAAGCGGACACTTCACTGGCACAATGAGTCGCGTGCCTACTCACGAAAAAGATTCTGGAAAGAGCTGAGGTACCGCATGCCGGTTCCCCAGAGGTCCAGTAGCAATATATCTTCTACCTGAGAACATTGACAAGGTGTGTCCCATCTTAAAAAAAGTTCTGGACAATGAATTTGGTGCTGGGCCAGGATTTCTGTTTTATTTGTTGTTTGGTTCTAATATAAATGGATGTGATATCAACTATGTCCCGAGGCAGTCCCTAGGCACTTGCATGCCTACTCACAAATGTTACAGGGCTGAATGTGTTTTCCCTGTATTTCTGCACCATGTTTGATTTCATGTACATTTATCTTTAAGTCCTGTTGATTGCTTATGCATATTGTATCATTTTGTGTACAGTGGGATGGGG